>JACCPG010006649.1:0-45514 GCA_016069955.1 Drepana arcuata | reverse complement strand
CTTTCCGAGTGGAAGCCGGCGCAACTGCCGCGCACACTGGACACTCGCCTGCTTCACTACCCTGCATGGTGATGCGAGGTTCATTGTATGCTACTAAACAAACTCAGTTACTAGTTACTACGTTACTAGTGTTGAGTAGGCAGGTAGGGTAGGCAGATAGCACTCTTTGCTTCATCTACATTCAACATTATCTGCATACATGGTTTCGTGAACTGTTGACGATCAATTTTTGGATAATGACAATACAGTTTCAAAACTAACTTTGACACATACATGCAAATACAAAATAGTATATACGTGTGCATGTCTCCTCACATAGACTCATTTCGGTAGAGATTTTTTTATTTAGGAGCGAACATAAAATTCGCATTTTCGCATTCCTACAAGGGTCACCGAAGGGGTAGGCAGAGGTGTATAGGAAATACCTACACACCCACTTTCCGCCAGAGGTATATTAGGTGCCAACGTGACAGATGGCGAGTCCATCGCCGTTACTCAAGCACGACTATACATACGCCTTTGAATTTCTTCTCAGGCGTATGCAGGTTTTTTTTCGATGTTTTCCTTCACCGTAAAGCTCGTGGTGTGACTAATCACTCTACTTAAGTACAGAAAAACTCATTGGTACAGTCGGAATTCGAACTTGCGACCTTTGCGTCGCAGGCAACTGCTCGAACCACTCGGCCACCACGGCTCTTATTTCGCATTTCTGTCGTTATTTTTTCAACATAGCTATGGATACATACGTCCATGATTGTTCACCGTGAAGCTTGGTATGATAAATTACTGTAGGGTACATAATATATATGATAGCGAAGTATTGCCTTATTTGAACATATCGGAACCTTATTTTCAAACGCCGGCGGTCCGAGCCTTGGCACAAGTAAGGTGGCTTGGCATGGAATACTCGAGTAAATAGTACATCCTTATCTTTAGCATAGAAAGGATGAGTGAGGAAAGATTGACGAAACAGATAAACAAAGCAAAAGTGTGTGCAAGAAGAGGCAGAGGAAGGCCAACTACCTGGATCAAATAGATCGGACTCTCAAGGACGGGAACGTTAAGAGTACTCGAAACCGACGAGCATGTATGAAGAGACTGATGAATGTGGACGAAGCGAAAGAGGTATGTAAGTCTAAAAGAGAACTGGCGCTCTATACTCTCTGCCTACCCTGTTAGGGACATGGCGTGATGATATGTATGTATGTATGTATGTATCTTTAGCACCTTTTTGTAGGAAAACTTAAATATTATTTAATGAGGTTAAAGCCTACCTTGTTAAAAATGCTGCGTTTCCCCTCAAATCCACTCGTAACTGTGGAAGTGGTACCTCGCGGTAATCTCGCGGCCCCTTCTCGCATACAGTTACCTAATTCAAGGCGAGAGGCTCTTCACAAGGTGTTGGCAATTGAGGTAATTTTACTTTTATACGGCGCCTCTGGTTATATTTTAATCCTCTTATTACGAAGGGTGTTAAGTACTTAAGAGTTTAAGCATTTTATTATTCTGCGAATCTTAGGGTGATATTTTTTGTATCTTCTTATGTTTATGGCCGAATGGTTTGGTCGCTGCTCCGGACTGCCGACCATAAGGTTGGGTTCGAATTGTCTGTGGTATTGGTGTGGTGTTTACGAATATGTATGTTAGTCCTATGTAGCTTTGTTTTTTAGTACTTATATATTTATAGTTTTGAAAGTATGTATAGAAATCGTTAGTAAGCTTGTTAGAGTAGAAATTGTCTTGGACTTAATTAAGGGCTTTGCACGAGTTGATTATCACGTGACATACCATTATATAGGGATACTGTGTGTCTCGTACGAAGGCTTAATGTAGAAGCTCCGAACACCTAAGAGACAAGAAAAATATGACTTCAAAATTATGTCACATCGGATCACATCCGCAAAAAACTTAAAGGTTAACCTAGAAAACCTGTTGGGCATGGTGAATGCGAAAAGATATCAATCCTTATTGTCTGTTTAAGGCAAAAATATATCACTTCTACCCACTAACAATAATTGGTACCAAAAATTGAGCTCCCCGTTGAGGTTTTGCCTGGAGGTTACAGCATGCAGTTCTTCAAAAACGGTGTGAAGAGATTCCTGCAGGGTTGGCAACGCGCGAGTGATACCTCTGGTGTTGCAAACGTCCATAGGCGGCGGTAACCGCTTACTATCAGGCGGACCGCATGCTTGTTTACCACCCATGTGGTATAAAAAAAATTTTGTTACCGGAACCATAAAGAAGGAAAGTAGGAAAGTCATCTCTATGTTTATCTACTACCATATGTTGTTATCTACAAGCGCTCTTATGTATATAAAGCAAAGAATAACGTTAAAAGATATAGAAGAAGCTTTTAGCAAATTTAGCCGTCGTAGTTAGGGCACCATCGGGTTGTAAGGCGCGGTTCATGGTGGCGCTGTTATAGCGCTTTATATATTTTGGTCGCCAGATTCTGAGTGCGAGGAACGTGCGCCGCTTACTGCGCTCCATTTTATACTGCCAAGGACTTCTGGGCAGAGACGTATTTAACGGATGTAATAAGGATATAAAAAAATATATATTATATTAATATCCCAGTAATACACTAAAACTAGCGAGTTAAGGTGAGGTTGACAGATAACACAGAAAATGATTAGCCAAAGCCTCTTTTCTTAAGAGTGTGTAAATGCGTAGTATGGCTGATTTGTCACGCCACGAGACAAAGTAATACCTTGAGAAAAATCGGTTAGTAATGCTTAGTCGATAATCATCGGGAGTTTCCTAGTTGCCCTCTGTTCTTCTTTATGTCTCATTAGCACATTAGATGGCACACAAAAGCAACCAATATATAACTATGCCATTTGGTTGCTTCTTTTCGTTCCATTTTTCGCCCAAGTACCGCCCTGTCTCCAGCACCTCGCTTCCTCTTCATTCCATTACATTCATTTCGTTGGATAAACTGTAATGAATATCTTCGGATGCGGAGTGTACAATGCCTCCCCACGCATGACCCGATTACTCGGAGTGGTTAAACTTGGAAATAACGTCTAAATAAAGTTACCCCACTTTGGTTTCTCTTTCTGGAATTTCTAGAACTAAATTTACAGTATTTTTTAGAGTTGTTTAAATAAATGAGCCGTGGTGGCCGAGTGGTTCGAGCAGTTGCCTGCGACGCAAAGGTCGCAAGTTCGAATCCCGACTGTACCAATGAGTTTTTTCTGAACTAAGTACAGTGATTAGTCACACCACGAGCTTTACGGTGAAGGACAACATCGAGAGGAAACCTGTATACGTCTGAGAAGAAATTCAAAGGCGTATGTATAGTCGTGCTTGAGTAACGGCGATGGACTCGCCATCTGTCACGTTGGCACCTAATATACCTCTGGCGGAAAGTGGGTGTGTGGGTATTACCTGTATTACCTATACACCTCTGCCTACCCCTTCGGGGACCCTTGTGGTTTAAATAAATATATTTTTATTATAAAAATAAACTTCATTCATTAGTCGTGATGACCGAATGCATATGGTATTAGCACACAAAGTCCATTTTAATTTAAGAGAGGTAGGGCATAACGGGTTCGAACGGGTTTCCCGAATTTGGAGCTGCCCGAATGGGGCAGGACCTCCACCTTATAGAAGTCCGTAGCCAAATAACACAATTTATTGTGTTATGTTCCTACGCGGTGAATAAGGTTACCAGTAATGAGCTCCTTCGCTTCATTGTTATATTGTGTTGGCAGCAGAGGGATTAGTCCCATTATGCCAGCCAACACAGTATAACTCTCCGAAAACAGAGTGGCAACGCGCAAGCGATACTTCGGTATTGTATGCGTAAATAGGCTGCGGTAACCGTTTTCCATCGGGTGAGCCGTATGCTTGTTTGCCACTCTTGTTGTATAAAAAAAATGTGATCAAAATACAAAGACGTAAAATGGTATTCCGATATTATAATTTTACTGTAATTATGTCATATTAAATATCACATTTAACTATTTTGTAGTATACCACTGCTGTGCCTCGATATTTCTCTGCGTAAAATTTGATTTCATATCTGTTTTTTATTGATTTCTAGAACACCCCATGTGTTAATCCAGATCATCATCGTCATCATCATCATCAGCCCACTCTAGTCCACTGCTGGACATAGGCCTCCCCTAATGAGCGCCATAGCGCCCTGTCTTCAGCTTACCGCATCCAGCATCTGCCAGCAGTCCTTCGCAAATCGTCGTCCCACCTGGTCGGAGGGCGTCCTACACTACTAATCTAGATAATATATTATTAATGCCAAATTTTATTCATTACTTTTTCGTTGAAAGAGGAACAAACATTGTCACTAATCATCCCCTTAAAATATTCGTAAAAGTATCCAATAATACAGCCTTGTAATTTTTATCTTCAAAAACTGAGGCAATTGTAAAAAAAGTTTATCTTTCTGAAAGATTTAAACGATCTAGTCACGAACGCAGTAACGTGATTTCGCCAAAATATATGGAATTTGACCTTAAAGCAATATGCATTATGGTCACAATTTGTGATTTTGATATAAGTCAAGCAATGTATGCCTACCTCCGAATGCACCCTTTATCCCCGGAAGCAAGCGGCTCCAACAAATAATATGCAAATGGTGACAAACAGGAGGCTATGTTTAAAGACGCACGATATATTTTTATGGCCGCGGAAAGCCGTAGCTCCTTCCCACGACTTCTTTACAATTCCCGTGGAGCGTTTTAACTTTTATTCCTTTGTAATAAGAGTGTTACAATGTATCAATACAAGGTGTAGGCTATAAGGTGTTACAAGGAAAATATTTTTACAGCTCGGTCTCTTTATTTTTAACTTTACTGCTATCAGAATAAGGGCGTGCAGTTGCGAATATGATAGGTGTTGAAATACGTCGTGTTCAAGATATTGTTTCACGTGTTTTATGAGGTGGGCCGAGATTTGGGCCATTTTTGAATGTTTCCTTTTGTTGTGTTTATTGTGGAGGGTGCAAGGTTCGATTGCTTGTCATTTATTGTTGATAAACGAATATTTTGATGAAAATATAAATAGCGCTATGAAAGTAAACAAGTATACTAGATGAAACTGAATGTGAAAATTGGTGTGATCTGACGCTTTTTGTGACTATAATAATATAAATAATAATATATAATAATATTTCGTATATATTCTCTGTACATTGAGAGAGAACCTTTGAATAAGTATAAGAAAACAAAGAAGTTATCTGGAGCCCATTCCTATTTATTTTTATCCTTATCATAAATCCACCACCATAAAAAATGCACAATCAAACCAACCCTTGGAAGAGTTTGAGGTGGGCGATGTCCGAATATCATAACATTTTCGCCGTGTTTACATAGACAACATCCATTAGTGTCCGCTGTCCGGCCGTCCGGGTGTTGGCGCCCAACGTGGGGCCTCAAAACAACATACGCCAATATTATTAAGGACACCGAATGTCAAATACATAGGGCTTAATATTTTATCAAATCATATATTTTTTTATGCGATACGATTGTCGCAGGCACTACTCGAGCCGCTCGGCCACCACGGCTTTTACAACAATTCAAGTCGTTTAACTTAAATATTTTATATAAATTTGTTCTGGATCTTATTAATTGCAATAATTTTAACAAAGGATCTATAGTATCTATTTAAAACGTCTATAGGAATATTAGACGGTCTAGTATTAAAATTCTATTAACAAGGAGATGAGACAAACTTTGACAGCCACAGTCTAACTCCTTCGTCCATCACAAATTTCCCGGCGAAACGAATAACACAAAATAAACAAACAGTTATTGTACCTTATTTTCATAAGTTAATAGCTGGGGACAGAATAAGACTTTTTATTTATCTACATGTATATGAAATGGACTGAGCTAAGTTATGAGTATCCCAAGTCTTAGTCTCGTATTTAGGGCGCACCCTTAATAACGGTGAAGGTGCCCCTTAGTTACGAGTGGCATGTACCATGCGGTAACGCACGTGTTAGTGCAATGCCTACTGTTAGAGTTTATTTAACAGTTCTATTTTTAATTTTTATGTCTATGTATGAAGTCTTAAACAGACGCCTCTGTCCTTTCTTTCCAATATCCCTGTGGGAAAGTGCAGATAAAAAGGATTGTCTTTTAAATTTTGGCAAAATATAGTTTTAATTGATTGATTGCTCGGCCCACTTCCCATAGCTATCAAGAACACATTGCGGGAAGGGGAAAGGAAACAGTGCTTGACATATACATAAATACATACATCACGCCGAGTCCCTAACGGAGAGAGAGAATACCATTTGGATTACACTTTTTTTATCAGACACTCGACTCACGTTATGCGAGTGACGAACAAAAGACCTGGTCAGAAGTCACCGACTCCTTAAAAACCTTTAAATAACCTCGTCGCCTAAGCTCTACAATAAATGCGCTAGTATGATGTAGCGCGCCGTCTCGGGCCCGCGCATGAATACAAACTGCAAATTACTGGCCTACGCGCCATGCTGGAACTATAGCGCTATGGAGTCGAGTCCATGAGAAAATGTGATCGTGTGTTTAACCTTTTGTTTAACGGAGAGAGCTCACGCAAGTTGTCTGACCCACCATTCCTTTATTACCACTACAACTGAGGCGGGATTCATTCCCATACCTTGGAACCAAACAGGGATCGCAAGAAGTTTCCTTTCGTACACGGTCAGACAACTCTCGAATGATACTAAGGGTGCTGTTCTCGCTCATCGGTGACAGTAGCGACTACCATACAGCAAGCTTATGCCTTGTTAAAAAATACTAGAAACGAAAGTGGACTGGGGGACATCGAAGGTATATTACATTACAAGACACCGAAGTCCAACCTGTCAGAAATTAATCAGCAGAGGAGAAAGTCGTAGTTCGCTACAGACAGAATCCGGGGCGCCCTCAATCTCCTGAAGTACCTGATTAACTACTAAGGCCACCAGACTTACTTAATTAAAGGTATTTTTTATACTTTAACATTACATTACATATATAAGGATAAAATAAAATACACATCAACTATTTCACAGGGCAGGGATTCTTTTTTCCAAAAATGTAGCCTTAACTCTACTCCACTGCAGTAACCCAAAAATATCCAGCAATTCATGCGAGCCATATCATTGGTGGGTACACCTTCCCTCCACTCTTCATCTCTTCATATTTGTTGCTATTTGATTTAATATCTTTGGCATTATTTACATTTATGTACAACTTAGTCGACGCTATGAATGGATTAATGCATCACTCGTTAGGACACACTAACTCTTAACCAATTTAAATACATTCACCAACGTTAATTTAGATATTTGGTACCACGTTCCACCTACTTAGATTGAATCGATACTACATACAGTACTCGAAACCAGCGAGCATGTATGAAGAGACTGATGAAAGTGGACGAAGCGAAAGAGGTAAGTGCTCCAATCAATGGATCCAACCACAGTGCTTAATCATCATTCAATATGTAGGAAAACCCACAGCTCCAGAATCGCAATCCATTGTCACTCAGAAAAATTGTTTTCTCCAGAACCCAGGCAAATCAATTGTCAACACCCCAGATAAAAAGTACACAAGACACTTTTATTGGTGCGTTTAAGGTGGATGAATATAAAGTGGATTTATAGGATTATGTGGGGATGGTCTTCGGGAGGGGGGAGGGGGGAGGTTATGGCCTTAATCTGCGAGCGCCGTGAGCTGCGGAATTGAATTGGTTCTTATATGTGAGTAAATAAATAAACGAATCCGTGATTTAAAAGTATTGCATGCTAAAGCTGGGATCAGTAATACCTTCGAGAGGAGACACACGATGAAGCCGCCATCAAAATAAAAAATATAATACAAGGACGAGACGAAAAAAGGTCGAAGAGTATTCAAAATTGACACGTATGAAGAGACTGATGAGCCTGGATGAAGCGGTTTGTAAGTCTAGAGAAAACTGGTGCTCTACTCTCGCTACCGACTTGGTCTCGACGCTACTTATTTTCCCAAGCGTCATCGGGTACTGGAGTCAAATATAAAGCCTAGTCATAAAGTACATTATGAATACATAATAGACATTTTAATGTGCCATTAGGGTGCGACACACAGGCAAGAGGTACGTAGCCAAAATAAACGATTCTCGATTCTCCTCCGAGATGTTTACGATTAAATGTGGTTATCGATATATTTTCATTTTTTATTGACAGTTATCATTTGATATATCTTCCTATATTGCTTTACTTTGAATGGTGGGCTGCAGCATGAGAGGTGACGATATTATATTAATATCGCAATACTGTTATGTTATAATAATAATAATATTATCGGAATATCATCATGTGTAGTAATGTATGTACCTACGTAAATAACATGCTCATTGGTGATCTGTCTAGCACTGCTGTATTTTCAATAATTATAGACAACGAGTCTAACTTCTCAAAAATTGCAAGTTGACACCCGTGCTTGAACCGAAAGCGGGGACGGACTCGTCATCTGTCACGTTGACAACTTTTTTTTTTTCGAATTTCTTTGTCGAGATGTGTTATTGTTTTTTTATATACCGCTAAGGAGGTAACAACCACGCGGCCCGTATGATGGTAAACGATTACCGCCGCGTATGGACGCTTGCAACATCCTGCAGAAATCTTTTCATACCCTGGTTGAAGAAGTCCATGCTGTACTCTCCAGAAAAAACCTCGTAATAAACATAGCCATGTTATAGGCATATATTCAAAAGTGGTGAACAGAGTCGCAAACCATCTTCTAGTTCCTCCAGTAAAACCAAATTACTCAATAATCTCACCCAATCCCGCAGGCCACTTAAGCCGGTTTTACACCGCGCGGTGCTTCGGTGGTTTTACAAGCAATCGTTCCGTGCGTTAATATTCAATTAGCTATAATTGTGTCGAGATGAGCTCTCGATTAACGAGCCTACACGTTATTCATTACGGTAATGGACGCCGTTATGGCGACTGTTACTTTTAACGCGTGCTGCGGACGCGCCTTTGCCTCACGGTTGATGAATGATAATACAATAATATTATCTGTTCGTATGTAGTAGGTCGTAAGTAGGTGTAAGGTACTAAGTAAGTAGTGACAAAATTGAGAAAGGTATGCTGAGATGGTTTGGCCATTTCGAAGGAATTAATGAAGAACCATTGACGAAAAAAGTGTATAAGGCGAGTGTGAGTGAAAGTGTTGGAAGGGGTACACCTAGGCGGACGTTTCTAGACCAAATTAGGGTCAATAGGTCAATAGTCAAGGGTAATTAGGGTCTATACAGGGAAGGAAAACACATCCCTGTTCAAAAAACACATTGGTACAGTCGGGATTCGAACTTGCAATATTTGTGTTGCAGGCAACTCGAATCACTAGGCTACCACGGCCAGCCGGGCCGACTATTTGTCATCAAAATATAATCGATAGTGGCATTAAATCGATATAAATCCTCAAAGACGAGGTCCTGATTGAATCAAGGCAAACTCGTGTCTCAGCCCTGTGGTCCACGCTAACCCAGTTAGGGGACTCTCTCGATGGTGTAGCATCAATATGATCGAGTTAGCGCCGCCCCAGCTATCCTAACTTAGAGACTTGACATTAAATCTCCTTGATGGATTAGACCTAGTTATCTTTGCTTGTAAACATTCATTTATTACACTTTATATGAGTTAGACATAAAATAAAAAAAAATGGATATCATATGCATATATCTTTACTCTTTCGTGGTGTAACTAACTGTACCTAAGTTCAGAAAAACGTATTGGTACGGTAGGCATTCGAACTTGCAATCTTTGTGTTATAGGCTACCACTCGAACCACTCGGCCACCGTGGCTTCGTAATCATTTATATGCATAATCATACAACGCAAATTCAACAATTAGTATTGTACAGCAGAGTGAGTGTAATGCAACAAAAACATGTTGACATGAAAGGTGTATGAGATCAATGAACATAGTGACGTACACACAAACACACACATTGTCCTATTACGTGGTAGCCGCACGTTTGGTATCTAGCTAACCGCGCAAACACAAGCGTTAATTAGCAGTAGCTAATAGCGAGGTATTAGCTAATCCGCCAACAATGCCGCCACTGCACGCTTGTCAATCGGAACTATATTGGATTTACGTGCTCGCTATTTGTACACTGCGTGGGAGTCATCTTGCGAGCTCGAGCACCTTACTGGGAACACTTAGTTACGGGCAGACGGATGGTTGAGTCTTTTGACAAAGTTTCTAAGGAGGTATATCCTCACGCCTACCCATAAGGGTCCCCGAAGGGGTAGGCAGAGGTGCAAAGGTAATAGACACACCCACTTTCCGAAAGAGATATATTAGGTGCCAACGTGACAGATGTCGAGACCATCGCCGTTACTCAAGCACGACTATACATACGCCTTTGAATTGCTTCTCAGATGTATGCAGGTGTCCTCTCGATGTTTTCCTTCACCGTAAAGCTCGTGGTGTGAGTAACTACTGTACTTAAATTCAGAGAAACCCATTGGTACAGTCGGGATTTGAACTTGCGAACTTTGTGTCGGAGGCAACTACTCGAACCACTCGGCTACCACGGCTACTATTTCTTATTATTTCTAAGGGGGTGTTATCATCACGCCCAATCCCCCGCGCGGTAGGCAGGGAGGTCAATAGGCTAGTTCTCTTAAGGTACCTCTTTCGCTTCATTCAGCAGTCAGTTCATATATATTCGCCGGGTTTGAGTACTTTTGACGTCGCATCTTGAGTGTTTGATCAATTTTGTCATGAATTTTGAATTAGAATTCTTAATTTGAAAGTCTACAAATAAAAAGAATTGCACTAACATCCCTACTAAAGCTACAAATAAAACAAGTCCCAGCTAATGATTTCCACTATAAGAAATGTAGGGAGAAATTCAGAGCGCGCGGATTCCTGTGGCGAACAAAGATAATGATGTTTTGAATGCCACTCAACTCATTACGTGCCGATATCTTTCCTCAGGAAGCTTCCTTACCTAGCTAGACTCTTGCTTAACTACCTGCGATGGTACAACCTAATCGCGACTCTACTCCGCAAATTTAAGACACACTTTAGCCGAGCAGCCAACTACAATGGCACTAAATACCTAATGAGCGTCTCCAAGCCATCTCAGCACAAATCCGTGCCAAAGGAATAATGTCGTAAAGTTCAAATTGCTTTGAGACATGTGCTTGGATGTTAGTACAAATAGTATGGTGTACAGAGGGTTAGTACAAGTGTAATTAGTCATTAGCGACAGTGTAGTGGGCAGGAAGCGACTGCGATTGATCGAACGTGCCAATTTGGAGTTAGTCTGATTGGTTTACTTCGACTTTGACATCGAGTTGTAAATTATCTGGGACGTTTTTTATGAGCATTTGGTTGTTAATACAATATATTTATTGTAATACAATATAGAATCATGGAAACCTTGGGAAAACTTCCACCACAAGTGTAATAAATAAATATACCTTTGGACAATTTGGAACAATCACAAATTGACATAGCTCCAAATTATGCAAAACTTGTGTTATGGTAACTAGACAACGATATTGTTTATTTACTTATATATTTAGATAGATATATACATAAATACATAGGACATCCAAGACTAAGGTACAAATACTCGTGTTCATCACACAAATATCTGCCCTCAGTGGGATTCGAACCCATGACCTCAAGTTTGCAGTCAGGAGCTCTAACCACTAGAGCAGACGGTCGTTAGAACTTTTTTGTTTTAAGAACACGAGAATAATGTATCTAAACTATTGACATATCAAATGGAAAGCATTTCGCGCAAGCCATCAGTAAAAATGGCGCGTGTCCCCTACAGGAAGTGCCCCGTGGTCAGGCGATAGTTATCAATACAGCTTAGGCCCTTGCCCACTGAGGGCTGCGAAAAAACAGACGTGGCCTCGCATACTGATGCCAGGGTGCTTCATTTGTCCCGCGTGAGTAAATACAGCCTTTATATGGTAATGACATCAGGTACAAAATATTCTGATGTTTTTTTTTCAGGTACAACCAAAATTTTACTAATATTATTAGTGCGAAAGTGTCTGTTTGTTTCACACATATACCTAGTTTATTAGTTGGATTAATTCAATCAAATTTACGCGGGTGAAACCGCGGGGCACAACTTACTATTATATTCGAGGTTTATTATATATGGTTTATTTATATCATCGGTTGAGCTTCGTCAATTGTGCGATTGCTTCAAATGGTTTACGAAATGAATCCAAACAAAATCGAACCGTTTGTCTTGCAGTGAGTTCTACGTATTGAGTGTGACCTCTTCTCATCGGGATCCTAAAACGGGTAGGCAGAGGAATAATGCACTATAATGCCTACATGTCGGAGTCGAAAGATGCCCGGCGTATTTGGAGATAGCTTATGCGGACCAACAGTATAATGTGCATATTTTTTTCCCTTCCCAAAGGAAACCAGTGTAAAAAAGAAAAGTTTGGAGATTGTTTCGTCGTTTCTTCGACTCGCAGATTTTTCCTAAGAAACGATGGCAATGGTTCCCAAGATATCTTTATCAACGTACCTATCTCATTTCATCATCAGGATATTTATTCCCTAATGTGATAATTTTGTTCTTGTTTGGAAACTAATTTGTCTGAAATGATGTGATTAGAATCCAGAAGTAGACATTCTCGTTATGAAATAACATGAACGAATAACTAACAATTTAAATACACAAGAATATACTCAAGCGAAGTCGGAACTGCAATTTGACAAGTGCCAGAGTTCCCCTAACTATGATACCTTGGCGTCAAGAGTGCTTCATTTACGACTGGCGTTATTAATCGGTTCATTTACGACACTTGGCTGTTCAGCGATAGGTGAGCATTATTGATTGATTTGTTTTTACGAGCACGGCTACGGCACTTGAGGCAATAGTTGGGAAGTGACGGCACTTTGGTGACACTCAGCCCAGTTACGATATTAGTTGCGAGAGCTTTAATGCACGCGTCGTTTAGGACCACATAAACGCGTTTGAAGGTTAATTTAGCTAAATTTGCTTGTGTATTAAGTCTTAACATGCGGTGACCCTTATCTATGCTTCTTGAAGTGTAACAATTTCTACAAACTTGATTGAGAATGAGGTGTGTTCATAAATGTAGATAACTTACAACTATTACTATTAAGATACTAGCTTTTAATACGGATCATGATATATTTAGATGCGTGACAGATGGCGAGTCGCCATCGCCGTTACTCAAGCGCGACTATACTTACATCCATTAATAAAAAATGTATTTAGCAAAAAGCGATTGTTTTAATATTACAAATAGACTCTCCAATTTTATTTATTTGTATAGATTGGTAGCGCAACATCTTAGTCTGGCAAAATCAATTAGGATAATTCGCACGAATTTCATCGAATGGTACATAAATTAGTTCGTTATGGCGGTGATTAATGCAATCATGAGACTTATGGCCAAATAAAAAGTTCCCTTTATGGATATTGCCCAGCGGGGAGGTCGACAGGACTTGCAGGCTTTAGAGGACTCGATATTCCTTATCCAAATTAATATCTAAGCTACTTAGATATCATCATGCCGAGTCTCTAACGGGGAGGCAGAGAGTATAGAGCACCAGATCTCTCTAGACTTACATACCTCTTTCGTTTCGTCCACATTCATCAGTCTCTTCATACATGCTCGTCGGTTTCGAGTACTCTTAACGTTCCCTTCCTTGAGAGTCCGATCGATTTGATCCAGGTAGTTGGAACGTGGCCTTCCACTGCCTCTTCTTGCACACACTTTTGCTTTGTATATCTCTTTCGTCAATCTTTATTCACTCATCCTTCCAAACAACATGCCTTTGTTCACCTTTATAATCACGCCCTCATTCACGTCAGTGCGAATCTCTTCATTGCGGATTCGATCTAAGAACGTCACTCCGCACATTTTTCGAACAGATCGCATCTCAACTGTATTTAAGCTATTTTCATACTTTCTCTGACATACCCAGGATACAAGATCTAAGCTACAACAAATTTCCAGCAACAGATGAAACATGTATATTTTTTATTCTTTTCGTTAAATTTCATTTCACCAAACCAGTTCCCAGATATTTTCTCTAATAGAAAGGTTGGGCTTTTCGCATGAGTAACACATGTTTCTATGATTTAAAAACCACATTCGACTTTGCTTTTACACCGTCTCTAATCAGTTGAAAGGAATGCAAAACCGACCTGTCTTTAACATTACACTTTCGAAAGTTTCTCAAGTAACATTTAGAATCTAATAACTTTAGGATAAATTGTACTTTCCCGTTCCGTTCCGTGTAAGACAATAACTACGCAACTTGGAAACTGTGTACAATAGTTTACAAATTATATGTAGGTAGTGAAACTAGTATTCTCGAGCGAGCCGTTTCCGGTTCCGGCGCTTCTTAGCGGTAACTCAATTACTCGCGACAGGTCGGCCCGCGATAAATGCCATGTAACCGTGGCCGTGCAAGTAACGAGCGCTCAGCGATCTGGGCTATAGGATTTTGAACCACACGCTTCTGAATATAACAAAGCTTTTATTGACTTTGCCCCGCAAGTTTACTGATACCTACTGTTTTCATTTGGTACAGTCGGGGATCGAACTTGCGATCTTTGTGTCACAGGCAACTACACTCGCTCACCGCTCGGCCTCTATGGCTCTATATATATTCGATGTTATAAAATTCATCTAACTCCGTTCACTAGTTTTTTTTTTAAGTTTTGAAAGTTCCTGCATGAAAAAGGTAGAAACATTTAAATTTATTATTTTATTAACACCTCCGGTATTGCATGCACCTTAAGGCAACGGTGGACGCTTACCAACAGGTACACTGCGCCAGTATATTTTTAAGACTACCCACAAAGGTTCCCGAAAACAGGGCGCAGCATCAGCCATTTAGCGCCGGACTAATATTTATATGTGCTATTGTGACAAACTGCAAATCCACTGCTGGTCCAACCACCCCACCTTGTATTTTTTGTTTATTTCCACAAAACTTCCCAGACTGAACTCTGAATTTCTTCTCAAAAGCATGCAGGTTTCCTCTCGATGTTGACCTTCAGCGTAAATCTCGTGAAGTGAAATCTTTATTGCTTATTATTTTAAGTAACTTTTTAATTATTATTATTATGGTCGGCGTCGTTAATAAAAGAACGCACGCGTTACAAACGTCACCCATTCCCGCTCACTCGATGAATAACCGCTAACGCTTGAGTGTTAGACCGCAGTAAAAGGGCATGCGGTACGCATAACTCATACCTCTCACCTCTGGTTAAGTTGCGAACTTTGATAAACGGTCTGTTTATCCTCCACCTGAACATTGTTGCTGCTTGGATTGAGGTCACTTCTAGATAATGCCAATTTCAGAACGGAGGACGCAGAGCTTCTATTCTCAAAGCTACATGAGCCAGGATAACGAAGGTAGCCTCATAAGTCGATGGTCACGATTAATTTACTATTTTATGTTATACTATCTGTGCCCGCGACTTCGTCCGCGTGGAAGTGACATTGGGCAGCACTTTAAATTGTTCATCTAATCATTGTTTTCATCCCCTATTTTTATCTTACCCCCTGAATGGTAAAATGTATACAAAATTTGAATGTCACATTAATGTATATGTAATCAAGAGACTAAAAAATAAGTTTCAAGCTTAAAAAATTACGATTCTTCCATACAAACTATCATCCCCTATTTCTACCGCTTACAACCCTCATTCGCATTATAAAGTAAAGTCTATATCCTTCCTTAGGCTCTAGACAAACTTTGTACCAAGTTTCATTTAAATCGGTTCAGTAGTTTAGGCGTGAAAAGGTAACAGACAGACAGACAGACAGAGTTACTTTCGCATTTATAATATTAGTAGGGATTTATATATGAATACTAGATGTGCCCCATTGCTTTACCCCCGCTAAAATGTATTACAGAGGTATCACATTTTGAGCAACTTTCCTACTTTCGGCGTTACTGTATTAAATCAAATTTATATTCATAGTAAGTAGTCTTTTGAAAGTATAACCGACCCCTTACTCAACGTACAGGGCCTTAAGGATAATATTACAATTATATAATAATATAGTATATCCTCACGCCTTCCCACAAGGGTCCCCGAAGAGGTAGGCAGAGGTGTATAGGTAATACCCACACACCCACTTTCCGCCAGAGGTATATTAGGTACCAACGTGACAGATGGCGAGTCGACCTGGCTGGAGGCCTAGGTCTCGCCATTGACCGGTTAAGTAGCAAAAGTTCCCGGAACTCACGCTACGAGAGACACTACAAAAAAAAAAAAAAGATGCGAGTCCATCGCCGTTACTCAAGCTCGACTATACATACGCCTTTTGAATTTCTTCTCTAACGTATGCAGGTTTCCTCTCGATGTTTTCCTTCACCGTAAAGGTCGTGGTGTGACTAATCACTGTACTTAAGTTCAGAAACACTCATTGGTCATCATCACAAATTTAAGAGCTGGGCTCTTGTCGGCGTCTCTGATGCAGTCCCCTCCATTCGCTTCTGTCCAGCGCAACCTCCTTGACCTCCTTATACGTCATGAGAGAAATTTTTTCCTTAATCTGACCCATGTATGTTAATCTTGGTCTTCCTCTTCCTCTCTTCCCCTCTACCTTTCCTTCTAAAATGTTTCTAAAGAAGCTATCATGTCGTATAAGGTGGCCTATCATCTTTCCTCTTCTATTCTCGACTGTTTCCAGCAGAATTCTTGTTTCTTTAACTCTTTTCAGCACGTCTTCGTTTGTCACCCTTTCCGTCCAGCTGATTTTTTCCATCCTTCTCCAGCACCACATTTCAAATGCCTCCAACACCTCTCTATCCCTCTTTGTCATTGTCCACGTCTCACAACTACACTCATTGGTACAATTATTAAAACGATTTAATCCTATGTAATGTAAGTAATATACTGATGAAGTACATATATGTATAATAAAAAAGAACATTGCCGCATAAAGAATACAAATTGCAAGAAAAAAAAAATATGTTTCCGCCCGGGATCGAACCGGGGACCTTCTGCGTGTTAGGCAGATGTGATAACCGCTACACCACGGAAACTATACATAATTTGACAAATTTTTGTACTATATCTGTAGAGTATAATCTTTAAATAATGTTTGGGTGTTTATAAATTATTTATTATCATTATCTAATCTATTATTTAATATCGCTCGCGCGTTACCATCCTGGCCGGGTTTCCTTCTCACCTTTTTCGAAGAGCTCCACGTGGTTCAAATACTAATTTGGGTACATATAAGAACTACGTCGCGGTCCGCTAAGGCTGCAATAACTCCTCAGGCGGCCTTTACATAATATATCCTCTCACCTGCCCACAAGGGTCCCCGAAGAGATAGGCAGAGGTATACTGTACTGACTGTACCAAAAAGTTTTACTGATCTTAATGCAGTGATTACCCACATCTCGAGCTTTAGGGTGAAGGAAAATATCGAGTGGAAACCTGCTACAATAACAAATAAAATCAAAGGCATGCAGTCGCGCTTGAGATTCATTATTTGGTATAACATTAGTTTTTATAAAGTACGTGATGTTATGATGATGTATGAAGTGTTCCCCGTGTCCCTTTTTATTTGATTTGATCTGTGACCTTGGCACCTAAAAATATCATATCGCTGCTCATTGACGGACCATTGTGGGAAGACATGACAATATTATATACTTATAAGAATTATTTATGTACAAAGCATAACTAGCAATGTATTAAGTTCACTTATCAGAATTCCTCTCAAGTTTACGTATAAACAGGCAGTTGTAGAAGGCACCATTAATCTTAACTATGATATCCAGCTCGAGTTGGGAAGTTGCGAACAATTAGCAAGTAGATACCTACACTAGGTGAGGGAGGTTGTAATGGGGCTTTATGGCCCGATCTTATTGTCATATTAACAGTATTATTACGAGCCGTGGTCGAGTAGTTCGAGTAGTCGCATGCAGCGCAAAGATTGCAAGTTCGGATCCGGATTCTATAATTTTTTTCAATTTTACTACAGTGTAGTTTCACAAGAGCTTTACAGTGAGAGCATCGAGAGGATTCATTCAGAAAAAACATTCACTCATTCATATCATCAAGCTCAGTCCCTCACAGGGCAGGGAGCTTAGAACGCCAGCTCTCACGTGACTAACACATCTCCTTTGCTTCATTCCCATTCATCTCTTCGTATATGCTCGCCAGTCTCAAAGATAATATTGATGACTGGAATTTAAGTGAAAAAAGTCAGAAGTCGAACTGCGCCCCTGTCTCGTTGCCAACCCTGTGAGGGACTCGCGGAATATGCATATCCGAAAGGTCCACTTACCGACGGGATACATTTCGGGATACCTCCGCCGTTTCTATAGCACAACTTGAAGTTTTTCGCAAAAGTATGCAGTTTTCCTCTCGATGTTTTCTTCGCCGTATAACTTGTAGAAAACTCATTGGCACAGTCGGGATTCGAAATTTCGATTTAATATCGCTGCAATAAAAACGTCCAATCAATATTACACTATGACAACCTGTCAGCGTTTAACAGAAAATACTCATCACATTTCCACGTAGGAACAGGGTTTCGGTCCTACTAATATTCTAGATAGTTATACAAATAAAATAACAACAAAAAATATATCTCTTTGTATTCATTTCCAATTCCAATAACCGCTTTAGATTTTAGAGTCGAAAGCGTTTACGGCTGAATACAACGTCTGGCAAAATTAAAAATAAATGATGTAGAAAAGTACACGAGTTCATGATTTGATTAAATTTAGAGGAAAATACCTCGCCGTGCCATTCGGGAGGAAAATGGGAATTTTTCCATTATTATTAAAAGCCTTTTAGGGCTTGGGTAAGCGTTGCTGAACAATTATTGCTTATGACGTTTCAAATAAAGCTTAAATCATAAAAGTTACTATCTGATAGAACATTTAGTAAGGATTGCCTTTTGTTCGATGTAGCACCACAGCGATTAGTCACACCACAAGCTTTACGGCGAAGGAAAACATCGAGAAGACACATGCTTACGTTTGCGAAGAATTTATAAGGCGTATGGACGTGATGAAGTAACGCGAATGAACTCGCCATCTGTTATATTGGCACAAAATATATATAAAAATATCTCTGACTGAAAGTGGATGTGTGGCGGGTATTACAGTATGATATATAACAGTACCTCTGCCTACCTCTTTGGGAACCCTTGTGGGAAAGCGTAAAAGTATAATTATAGACCCTCAGAAGTAACCTTATAAAATTAACCAACAGTGCACTCGCCCTAAATTTACATACCTATTTCAAAATTTTGTTATACATATCGGTTTTTCAACTGGTGAAAATGCATCCAAAATCGGTCGAACCGTTGCAGATATCATCCAGATCAATCAGACAAACAGTAAGACTTATAATTTTTTTGTTATCACTATTACCAACTTTTTTTTGTATGTTTAGTTTTATGCGCATTGTTTTTGATATCATCACCAGCCAGTTACATATCGCTGATATAAATAAAGCAGATAAGTGTGAGATTGTTACGTGTTGAAGAAGTTACTAGAGCTATTTCTCAGCTGATCCAAGCACCTTGGGGCGTCCTTCATAAATCCAATATTTGACGATGGCAACTTTTTGCTGTGTCCCATAACGGTTGGTAATCAGACTTCTTGTCACTAAACTTATTATTTTCGGCGACAACGTCTCCATTTAGCAAATATGCCAATTTATATGGATTTATTCTGATCTTGCTTCAGTAGAATTAACTTTATATTTGAATATTATTTATATGATACCTAGTATTTGGTTTAGTAAATAATATATATAAATAATTTGGCACCTAATATACCTCTGGCGGAAAGTGGGTGTGTGGGTATTACCCATACACCTCTGCCTACCCCTTCGGGGACCCTTGTGGGAAGGCGTGAGGATATATTATTATAAATAATTTAACTAATATTCATGCTGTAACAAAGTGTTCATGAAATGTGTACCTACTATTGATAAACGAGGTGTGTAACCACATCCGTGAGTGATTGGTTTCGTTGTATGACTGGCTATTAATCTGAACGGACTTTACCAACATATTTACAAAACCATATTTTAATACATAAATACCTACCTACGGATTTAGTCGCATGTCAATATTATGTGGCGTGCGTGATTCAATAACTATGTACATATAGACAACACATTTTTTTTATACAACAAGTGTGGCAAACAAGCATACGGCCCACCTGATGGGAAACGGTTACCGTAGCCTATTTACGCTCACGATACCGAAGTATCACTTACGCGTTGCCACTCTGTGTTCGGAGAGTTAGTGTGTTGGCAGCATAATGGGTTTAATCCCTCTGCTTCCAACACAATGTAACAATCCTCCCCCTTCCCCAAGGAGCTAATTACTGGAGATCTTATTCACCGCGTAGGAACACAACACAATAAATTGTGTTATTTGGCTACGGACTTCTATAAGGTGGAGGTCCTGCCCCAGTCGGGCAGCTCCAAATTCAAACGGGAACAAACCGTGTTCTACATACATACATACATATAATCACGCCTCTTTCCCTTAGGGGTAGGCAGATACCACTTCTTTCCACTTGCCACTTTCCACACGATCCTTACAACCCGCGTTCTAGAGGTATAACAAATCCTGTTTTTACCGAAGATATATTTAGGTGTCAGCATGCCAGGTGAGGCTGTTTCTCAAGCACGACTTTGAACTTTTCTCAAACTTATGCAGGTTTTATCTCCATGTTTTCCTTCAGCGTCAAGCCCTTGGTTTTCTAAACCTTGTACTTACATTCAAACAAACTCGAACCTGCACTACGGCCTTGCTGAATTAATATTACGTTGGCTGAAACTCGACTTTTACTCTCAAGCCCTACTACATTAACTCTCCTAGGACTAGTTTCACTGTAAACAGTCAACAAAACGGCGTGTAAAATTGTTATAGGTACTTATATATCTCAATGAGGATACTCATATTCCATATAATTCCATAAATCTTAGTAACTTGTATACGGATGGTGTCCGAGACAATTATAAAGCAAGGCGATCCCAAAACAATAATTCTTGCGACACTACACACACACGCGGCGGGCAGTTTAAACCAAGATAACCCCAGCAATAAAACCGGCAGTTAACGGTTAATTAGATAGCTCGATTTACAGCCAGCTCGGACACCGGTCAGATGAGCTATTGCTGGGGCGCTGGCCCATACGTGGCTCTCTTGACAATATTATAAACAATACTTTGGGCATAATAAGAGTTGATTTAAAAAGTGAGCCCAAGGGAAAATATGAGAGTCAACTATTATGTATGACTAGAGGTGCCCTGCGGTTTCACCCCCGTTACATTGTAGGTATTTTACATATACAGGTTTTGTTTCTTAAAATGACTCATGTTGCTACAGAGTGATGAAGCTTTCGATAGGTGGCAAAATATCCTCATATATCCTCACGCCTTCCCACAAGGGTCCCCGAAGGGGTAGGCAGAGGTGTATAAGTAATACCCACACACCCACTTTCCGCCAGAGGTGTATTAGGTGCCAACGTGACAGATGGCGAGTCCATCGCCGTTACTCCAGCACGACTATACATACGCCTTTGAATTTCTTTTCAGACGTATGCAGGTTTCCTCTCGATGTTTTCCTTCACCGTAAAGCTCGTGGTGTGACTAATCACTGTACTTACATATCAATTACTTGTTTTTGAGTTATCCATTGCAAATAATATATTGTTACCTAGTAATTTTTTTATTCATACCACACTTCAACGCTATGATGAGCCGTGGTGGCCGAGTATTTGCCGGCAACTCAAAGTAATTTTACTATTATTTATTTAATATATTATTTTTATATTATATACATTTTATTATGTATATAATAACTGTATCCAAGCAGTGTTTCGGTCAGTGCGGGTCGGGTGACTGATATAGTGGTCACCCTCGCCTCAAGCACTATCGCTCCCCAAGGAACACTTTCTTACGACTGTTTAAAGACAACGATACTATGGAGTCGTTGTTACACATACTTTGGTTGCATACATTTTTCTTTTTGGTTTTGGCTAATTACTTAACTTTAACGAACATGCGGCAGATTCACACAAGGAAAGTTGCTTGTTCATTCAATGTATGCAAATAATAAACAGGTTCAAAATGTATGTAAGTAAAAAGATGACAAGCCTTCCTCTTTGCTTTGCTGTTGTCGGGTAAAAACCGATTTTAGGCTCTTAATAAATTAATTGTATTTGCATTGATGTGAATAGTCGTTAAAAATCTTTTACTAATAACAATAATAAATATATCCTCACGCCTTCCCACAAGGATCCCCGAAGGGGTAGGCAGAGGTGTATAGGTAATACCCACACACCCAATTTCCGCCAGAGGTATATTAGGTGCCAACGTGACAGATGGCGAGTCCATCGCCGTTACTTAAGCACCACCATACATACGCCTTTGAATTTCTTCTCAGACGTATGCAGATTTCCTCACGATGTATTCCTTCACCGCAAAGCTCGTGGTGTGACTGTGTCTTTTACTAACACAAAAAAATTTTAAAACAATCCTTCAAGCGGATTGTATACTGTCTCAAATTTTTACCTCTATATAAGTAATCGGTATAGAACCCCTGTAGAGCGTACACAAACCAACTTAACATTTTTATACATTTATTATGTATGCAAATAATAGCGTGTCCTCTCCACGGTGGCGCTAGCCTCGAAATTAAGCAAATAGAACAAGCGAGCCGGACAGTGTATCTGTGATCGCGTTGTTGTGCACATGCGATAAATCACCGCTGCCGATCTGATTTGAGACATCCTGTACACTACTTGCGGATAATGGCGTACGCCCAGATTGCCCTTAAATTGGGCTCGTTTACAGCCAAACTGGAGGCATTTGGGAAGCAGTCGAAAGTTTACTTCTAACATATCTCTAAATCGTCCTCCGTGAGGTGCCTCGCGGGTTCACCCACGCTATATTTGATTATACAGACATTATGATTTCAGACTTGCCCACTTGTAGGTATTGGGTGAAGTACCTCTGCCTACCCCTTCGGGGACCCTTGCGGGAAGGCGTGAGGATGTATTATTATTTTTATTTACGATTTCTCATGCTACTATGGAATACCGAAACTTTGAATCGTAGGATTTGCTATTCAAACAAACAAATTGGTTGATAATACAGACTGATCTTATGTAGTAGATATAATTGTACATCATCACGCCGAGTCCCTAATGGGGTAGGCGGAGAGTATAGAGCGCCAGCGCTCTCTTGCATTGCATACCTCTCTCGCCCACCACATTCATCAGTCTCTTCATACATGCTTGCCGGTTTCGAGTACTCTTGACGTTCTTCGAGTGTCTGATCAATGTGATCTAGATGTAATGAGCGAGTCGATTAGCTCGATAATTACTGTATCGATCTGCCATACAAAGAACTTGTACTAGATTTGTTTACAATAAGGCCCAATGAACTTAATGTCAAAGCACCGACACGAGGCAACATGACCGCACACAGGGACCCGGATAGCCTCACTACTCAAATGATACTTAATATACTTGTTCACTTTAATTGCCCTATAAAACTATGACAAACAATCACACTGCTGCGCGAATGTCGTCTTTAAAATCTTAAAATAGAGTTCATATGGAAAGTGTCGAGGTGAACACATGGTATTGTGTATACAATAACCTAATGAGCCGCCGTTAATCAGGTTACTCGTGTTCGAAATTGGAAAGTTAAATTTTTATCGTAAAATTGTATTTTTTTTACTTTTTCAGGGTTCTGAAACACGGTCCATTTGAACAATTGTGTTGGTATCATGCACATTATGCCGGCCGGTGTATGTTGATCACCGACGAGAATTTGGTCCTCGAGGCCTATTCATTGATGCAATGAATGAGATTTATACGAAAGTCAATCCCACAGATACCTTATTAAATAAATATCTTCAGATAATGTAGTCTATTGTCGTCATATTAGGTATAGGGTATCTGAGATAATACAACATTTGTCTTCTAGAAGTTGTAGAAATAGCAAATAACAAGATAACAAAATGACAACAATAATAAAGGGAGTAGGTAATATTCGCTCCAACACATGATCATTTTTTTATTAACTAAATATAATATTTAAAAAACTTAGCTAAATTCTATTTGTATAGCTTTATAGTTACAGCTGATTTTTATGCAAAAAGAAGAAAAAAATAGTCAACCAAATTTTTTTTAATTTACCTTCTTATTTAAGTTTTTGGCTTTCTTTAAACTGTCCCTTATTTCTTAGCTAATAATAATATAATATAATATATCCTCACGCCTTCCCACAAGGGTCCCCGAAGGGGTAGGCAGAGGTGTATAGGTAATACCCACACACCCACTTTCCGCCAGAAGTATATTAGGTGCCAACGTGACAGACGGCGAGTCCATCGCCGTTACTCCAGCACGACTATACATACGCCTTTGAATTTCTTCTCAGACGTATGCAGGTTTCCTCTCGATGTTTCCTTCACCGTTAAGCTCGTGGTGTGACTAATCACTGTACTTAAGTTCAGAAAAACTCATTGGTACAGTCGGGATTCGAACTTGCGACCTTTGCGTCGCAGGCAACTGCTCGAACCACTCGGCCACCACGGCTCTTTTTTTTTTTTTTTTTCTTAGCTAAGCTTACCATTTATATATACATATTTTAGATGATAAAAATTCTTAGCTCAGAATGTTCGTTGATGGCCGAAATCGAACTGGCACCAAACAGCACAAAACAAGACTCAATGTATCAGACAGGGAGACATACGAACACTGTAATTGAATATAAATCAATACGGATAATTAGGCGCATTCATAAAAGTTTCTATTAATTAATGTACAGAACCCATAGTTCACGAAAATGTACATTTTTTGTATCCCACGTCTGCTTCGCCTCCCACCGCCAGTGACAAGTAACTGCATACGTCTGTGATTTATACATTGTAGAGAAATTAACATTTTTACTATTCCCTTTACGGCTTCCTGGGGATGGCGTCGTAAACTAATGTTTAGAAACAAAATGGCCGAGTCGAGTGCAGCGGCATCGGGAAACATTGCATTAAAAACATGGTTGTTAATACATTCCTGTATATAGTAATACCTAACTTTATTGTTTAATTAGCTAGGTAATTAACACGTTCAGTGTGCATGACCCATCGATGGTGCATTTGGGTCTCATGGGGTACGTGCGTGAGTCCGAACAAGTTTGAAGTCTTTTAAATTTGTAGGCACACATGGGAGCATTGGAGCTTAATGAAATACCTATTTAGTAAAAACGGGATCAGGAATAGAAAACACGATTATTTTATAAGAACTGTAGGATTATTTTTAGGATCGCTAAATATAATCGCCTAGTTGCAATCACACGTATGAGCTTGTACCCGTTATCCTAGCTACACAGGGATTGTGTTAAGATACGTCGAAATTGAGTCTTAGCAAAGGTTTTTTTTATAAGTACATACTTGAATTTTTAGGCATTAGAGTAGTTTTATTCCGCGAACGCTCAGGCTGTGGAATGAGCTCCCCGTTGAGGTTTTCCCTGGAGAGTACATCATGGAGTTCTTCATGAAGGCTGTGTAAGGACTCCTGCGGGGTCGGTAGCGCGCGATTTACCTCTGATCAGCTGATCACCTTTATAGTATAAGAAAGTTGAGATCATAATTATATTAAAAAGTCCATTGATGTCCCTCCTCACGCCCGCCGCCTAATCCTTCATAAGTGGCGGCAATGTAACGAAGCTATAATTTATATTAATGAGAGTCTTGGACCACTAACGACAATTAGGCCCTTAGACGTTACGGTGACAGATAAGGCCCCATAAAGCGTAATTGTTAGAATATCAACCCCACGGCAATACATATATGTCTAGCTATTGCCAGTAGTTAAGTTTATGATCTTAAATGGATCTTCAAGATATTTTTCTCTTCTATCCCGTGATGTGACGGCGTACATATAATGCATGCTTTATTAATTATTTATATTTTTAAACGAGCATGTATGAAGAGACTGATGAATGTGGACGAAGCGTAAGAGGTAGTTAAGTCTAGGGGGAACTGGCTCTCTACTCTCTGCCTACCCAGTTTGCGACTCGGCGTGTTGATATGTATAGATACATGTATGTATATTTTTTTTAATTATGTAGGTTCTATATATTCATAGTACAACGTGCAGTCTAGTGAGGGACTCGGTGTGATGATATTAATGTATGTCCAACTACAGAGCAGTGTATGCACATACATATATCTGTGTAATTATCGGACCTATGTACCTACACTCTCCGCCTACCCCGTTAGGGACTCGGCGTGATGACATGTAAATGTTTGTATGTACCTATTAATAATTATATATTAAATCCAATCAACGATCGTATCGTAACGATGGACGTCTATGATATTTTCGTGTCAAAAATGTTAGCAGTAATCAAAAACTGGAAAACTTAAATTGAACGGCGCGGCGCAAACGGCGAGATCAGTACAGGATTATCTGAGTCTCCGACTTGAGTTAATTAAACACAAAATTCAATTAATAGAGACCTCGCGAGTTATCGCGCGACGAATAAAGGGCAGATCCCTTCCTCCTAATTAAAATGTATTGCCTTATTTAACTCATTTTCCACTTACAATGACATTGCGCGACCGACTCTCAACTTTTTAATCTGGCTGGCATTGTGCTTCGCCTTAAGTATTGCTCCTTATGCAATCGACTTCCTACCCTATTCCTAAGAGACGATAGTATCGTTTTCTTTGTGTGGTAGCGTCATGAAGAAACTGAAGAGTGCTCAGGTCCTCGCAGCGGTATCGCTGAGAGTACAAAGAGGTATTTGCGGTGGTCTTAAGGCAGAACATTAGTTTTTAAGGGCCTTATTTTGTTGCGCGCCGTTACAGCGAGCGTCTTTGATAGAGTTAGCTCGGCCAATAAAATTTATCGGCTTCATTCATAGAAGACTGCCGTTGTATTAATTAAGATTTGGTACTCTTTACCAGCTTACGAGAGGTTGGCGATTGCTACTAGGTAAGTACCAAAGTACTTTTAAAACATTTATTTCTAAATTAATATAATTATATTTGAATAATACTGGCTGGTAGCATTTAATATTATATACATTAAAAATAAATCGCCGTCGCCTGGCAATAAATGACAGTTGCCTTTGCCATAAGTGTCAGCTAGTGAACTATAGATTTTTCTACTCTTTTTCTATTTTTACTAGATATTTCTACATTAATGGAAAATGAAAGAAATTCTAGTGTTAGTATCTGAGTATATATTCAAATCGTTCAAACAGCCTATTATTACACAAATATCCCTTAATACACACATATCATCACGAGGTAGGCAGAGAGAGAGGGAGAACGCCAGTTCTCTTACAAATCAGTTAATATCTAATCTTTGATTTAAAGTTCCCTTAACTTACCTTAAATTAAATGGAAATTAGCTTGTAATAATCTCACCTATATTTCAATATGAAAGCAGTTCCCAGTCAACGATCGAGCGCTTACTGTCAGGAGTACAGAGTAACATCGTTAGGTTCAATGTAGTGAGATAATCCTCGGTTCTTCGAGACGATTGCTTAAAAGATTAAAAACTTTCGCCTTTTTGTACCTTAGGCTTGGTTTATTGCGGGGTGGGGGATTAGGGGGGATTGCGCTGTTTGAGAACTTATTTGCCTCAAGTATATTGGTATTTTAATTGAGCAGCAGCACGTATTGGCCCGTTGCAAAGAAACATTGCCCTAACAAATAAATAACTTGGGAGAATTTGAATTTAGTCCCAAAAAAAGCAATGCTTGTACTTAAATACCGCTTACCATCAGGCGGGCCGCATGCTTGTTTGCCACCCAAGTGGTATATAAAAAAAAGAATTAGATAAAAATATAATGCACTTTTCTTCACGCCTTCCCCATGAGCCCTGAAATGTGCAGAAATGCACCTATTCTCGCCGTACATACATTCTGGTGCCAATGAGAGGCCACAACGGCCACGACGTGAACGGAACCCACGATCTTATGCTTTGTAGCTAGGTGTTCTAGTCACAAGGTCAGACAGCCGTCCATTCCGTCAAACGTAGTCTTCATTTGACTATAGGTCCATATACCTGTGTTGCTGGCTTCAATAGGTTGAACTCATCAGCTGTCGAGCCGGACACATCTACAGGTCCCTTTTATGTTTTAAATACTATACAGGACATACACAGTCGAAACGAAACGCAAAAGGTATTCTCAAATGTTAAATGTTAAGACGTATATTACATTTAGTATATGCAAGTTTTTTATACCAAAATTTTAATGTTTCATTTTTCATACAATTGTCTACAGTTACCGTCACCCTCTCAAAAAAAACAATTTTATGAAAATATACAGTAATATATTATAAGAGCACCCCGTGGGTACGAGAGCAGGGCGCGCCCCGCGGCGCACTACATCTCGCGAGGTGACCTTACACTGCACTACACTACACTACACGCGGCTAAAGTACTCTCTATATTGCTATTTATCGCACGGGCAAAATTCATATATGTATAGTATAAATGTACCTACCCCTTCGGGGACCCTTGTGGGAAGGCATGAGGATATATTATATATTATTATACTATAAATAATATTATTATTAGCCGTGATGACCGAGTTTTTCTGAACAAAAGTACCTACAGCTTAAGTCGCACCACGAGCGGTGAAGTTAACGGAAAAACATCTAGAGTAAACCTGCATACGTATAAGAATTTGGATTAAAATTAATTTCAATGGCACACCGGCGAGCGTGTATGAAGATGTCTACCCAGGGAAGGACACAGTCTGGTTTGGAAGATATCCATCCAAGAGTAGCTGGCAAGAAGTCTAAAGCTTTCCACTGTAGCAATTGTTCGTAGCAATGGTCCTTCCAAGGCAGAATTCTGCGCAACACTGATTTATATCTCAACTTTAATTTACTTCATGCATCTTGTAAGAGCAATATACCTTGAAACAGGCAGTGCTTCTGCCAAAATCCGCAACGGGGTTAACAAATAGAAAGTTACATAATGGCGAGCCTAGGACATAACAATAAAGCCTTGGAACAATTCAAAGTACATACCGAAGGCAATAAAGGTTCCATTTACTGTCACCATGAAAGAAAACTAAATTGCCCATGCCGACCTAACTCTCATGCTTTGGTCATAACTTCACCAGCGTACCCTGAGCTCTCGCACGCCGAATTAAATTGCCCAAATCAAAGATTTTGAGCTTAAATTCAGGGGAATCGGAGCTCAACGTAGGCCGGTGGCTGTAGTAACAATTATAAATAAGTAGGTTGTAGCAATAACGTCGCCGAGTGCATTATATCAAGCAAACTGCCTGCGATGCACCGCCGCCACCTAAGAGGCACTTCACAAAGACTATGCGCGCCGCAGAGGCGACCGTTGTTTGATCATATTTATATCCTGATAATATATCTTCATATCTTCATATCTTCACATCCCTCTACAAGGGTCCCCGATGGGTTAGGCAAAAGTGTGTAGTATCCACACAACCACTTTCGCTGGAGAAATATTTTCCTCTCGATGTTTTCATTTACGAAGAGCTCGTATGATTAATCATTATATTTAAGTTCAATAAAAAGCCATTGGTACAGTCGGTAATCTTTGTATTGCAGGCTACTACTTGAGCCACTCGGCCACCACGGGTCTAGAATACAAATTCTGATAAAAGATCAGTTACTTACATTTATTATTGGGCACAATTAATGATTGGAGCATTTATATAAATCTACACATGACCTCTTCTTATACAAAGTGCTATTAATAAACTTATAAAAAAATTACAATATGGCATCGTAATTTATAATTAAATTTCGATCCATTAAAATATCACAGAAAATACATATCTACTGTCAGAAAAATGTATTATACAGAATATTTTAGACTAGTAGTTAGTGAGCGTTTTCGTTACAAATGTATATCTTTTGATCTAATTATGAGGATTGTCGTATCTGCGGCCGGATGCGCACGTGCTCTGTGGCAGCCGGAGCACTCGCAGGCCATCCATAACTGGTCTACCGAGTACAGCAGACGTTTTTATTTGCGCCAAGCGACACTCGTATAAAAACACCACTCAAATATCAAATAAACAGCGCTTTAAAGCGCAGTTTCGCACAACGCAGCCCGTATTAGGTAGTTAAATTTACATTTTACATTTGATATTTTCAGCCGTGAAAGTTATTTCTTGTTTGTTTGCGCTCGCACAGATTTATGTTCCCGATCCGGCGTCGCGGCTCCCAGCGACATCTCTTTGTTGCGAATCGTTTACATGTATTTATGGGGTAATTTAAACAATCCCAAATACTTTACTGCTGTGGACTTACTGCGATGCAGTGATTACACGCAATGCGTACCTACAGCGACCCACCGCGCTCGCACGTGCCAAGTCACATGTCCCACCTACTGGGACTCTCTCGGCTCACTCACTCAATCACAGCACATATTGAGCTTTGCTTACGAAAGCCATATATTGCAATATAAAGTATTCAGGCTAATGTGTACATGTCTATACTAGATAGCTAGTTATATTGTCTTTGACACGTTAAGTGTTGCCTCCAACACAAATATTGCAAGTTCGAAACCCGACTGTACCAATGAACATTACATGTGTACACTTATACATTACAAGTTTTCCGAACTTAAGTACAATGATTAGTCACACCACGAGCTTAAGTAGTCGTGCTTAAGGAATGGCGATGGACTCGCCATCTGTCACGTTAGCACTTTAAATATATTAAAAGCGGAAAGTGTGTGTGGGTTCTACCTACACACCTTCGGGTACCCTTGCTGGAAGGAATTTTTCAGCAAGAAAAACAGAGTTTGCAAAACAAAACGTGATAATACAATTGAATCAAAGACGGCGATAAAAAAGCAATAATTACAGACATGACTCCCGATGTCAGACAAAGCCAATGGCTATCAAAGTAACACGCTGCACCTACACAACGAACGTGAGCTAAATTTATTCACCAAATAAACCCGTCAAATTACTCAGCGCGGATATAAAGCGGGCTCACGCCGACGATTCACTCGTTACCTGAGCCCGCGATACCCAACTCGCAGCGATGCCATGCTCTCCCGGGACGGGACGCCGCTGGGACTGTAGTCTATACTGGACTTATTTAGGCAAATGTTTATTAGGAAATGTAGCTGATCTAATGTCAAAAAAATATAGAAAAAAAACAAAATCCCGTGATAGCTGTTTGGCTCCTTAATGCGAAAGCGGCGGTGGGGGCGGTGGGGCGGTGGGGCGGGTATTAGTCCAATTATTGTTATGCCTACCTTTTGTTTTGTGAGCGTGATGCATGCGCTATTTTTCGTAATCATTAAAGATAAAGAAGATAAAGGATTTGAATTTTTGGATAATTTTCAAGTTCTAGCCCGGGATTAGGCACACCAGGAGCTTTTACGGTGAAGGAAAACATCGAGAGAAAACTTGCATACGCTTGAGAAGAAATTCAAAGTCGTGCTTGAGTAACGACGATGGACACGCCATCTGCCACGTTAGCACTTAAAATATATCTCTGGCGGAAAGTGAGTGTGTACCTACACACCTGTGTGGGCCAACCCCTTCGGGACCCTTGTGGGAAGGCGTGAAGAAATAATTAGGCACGCATAAAAAGGTTGTTTTCTTTATGTTGGTATCAAATTTCTTTTGAGTCAGTCAAATTATGCACAGTACGATAAGTTAATCCTTTATATCCGAGCAAAAGATTAGTCAAGCACGGAGATCTATGGAATATTGTCTGATGAATAGCGCCGCCAAAATTTGTTTGTTTATTTGACAAAGGTTTAGGCGATTAAAAGAAACTCTCCTTTGGTAACCACGGGCCGTAAAAAGATAGCGAGGCGATGACAGTGACGTCATCAAGAAAAGTTGTTAGCAATTAACGCTACAAGAGATTAAAGTGAAAAATTGTCGGCCAGTGTTGCGACAAACAAAACATTCATTAATTGCTTTCTAGGGGCCCGCGGCCTGCCTGAGGGGCGCAACATTTACTTTCTTATAAATACCGCTGATTGTTGTCTGCAACACAAAGATGGCAAGTTCGAATCCCGACTGTACGATTGAGTTTTTCTGAACGTATGTACAGTGATTAGTCACACCACTAACTTTACAGTGAACGAAAGCATCGAGAGGAATCCTGCATGACCCTACCTGAAGAAATTCTAAGGCGTATGTATAGTCGTGCTTGAGTAACGGCGATGGACTCTTGACCTTCTGTCACGTCAACACCTGAAATATATCTCTGGTAGAAAGTGGGTGTGTAGGTACTACCTATACACCTCTGACTACCCCCTTGAAGACCTTTGCGAAAAGGCAAAATAACTGAGCTTACTTACTAAGTATAACAATGTGTACGGAACCGCCTCCCTAAAGTAGAGCTCACGCTCTATTTTTGTAAATTTTCTTATTCTTTTATTGTTGTTTGAAATATGAGCCGAGGCTTCTCAGATATTGTTGAAAAATGTCAGCACCTCCCTAATCTCGGCGGCTTAGTGGGCAGCGAGACCAAGAACAAGCGGGGAGGAACATCGACGGCATGTACCTACTTGGGACACAAAGCACCCTAATTGGTGGTGATAGATGGCCATAGCCCTATCAAGCATTCTTTACAAGCGATACGTAATTAAATTGACAATTGATTTTCTTTTCATAGTTGTTGGAAACATGGTAATTAATTGAGTACATTTAAGTACACTTACTAATTTGCAAGTTCTGAGAATTTTTTAAACGTTGTGTAGTCGTCTGTGAAAAGCGGTACCCAAATAGGTATTTATATCTTCACGCCTTTCCTGATTGTGTGATTTTATGTCAACGTGACAGATGGCGAGTCCATCGTAGCTTCTCAAAAAGTGGCTCTTAGAATTACTACTCAATCGTAACTAGGTTTCATCTATATATTTTCCTTTACCGTTAAGCCCGTGATGTGATAAGTGACAACTTATAATTCGTTGCTTAAACTTGCCATCTTAAATTTACAGACAAATATTCTCACCCTTAATAATTTTTTTTTATACAACAAGAGTGGCAAACAAGCATACGGCCCACCTGATGTGAAACGGTTACCGCAGCCTATTTACCCTCACGATACCGAAGTATCACTTGCGCGTTGCCACTCTGTGTTCGGAGAGTTATAGTGTGTTGGCAGCATAATGGGTTTAATCCCTCTGCTTTCAACACAATGTAACAATCCTCCCCCCTCCCTCTATATATAATAGGAGCTCATTACTGGTAACCTTATTCACCGCGTAGGAACACAACACAAAAAATTGTGTTATTTGGCTACGGACTTCTGTAAGGTGGAGGTCCTGCCCCAGTCGGGCAGCTCCGAATTCGATCGGGAAACCCGTTATGCCCTACCTCTCTTATGTATACTTCTTATGTATATAATGTAATTTACCTATGTAATAACTGATCCGCTCCTATTGGTAGCTTAATATTAAACTATGTATATTCAAACCTTCCTCTTGAATCATTCTATGTACTGATGAAAACCACATTAAGATCCATTGCGTAGTTTAAAAGATCAAAGCGACTGGGAAGCGACTTTGTTAAATGCTGTGTAAAGTACATGTATTTAGACTAGTATATTAGTATGTGCACCCCTGGCCAGTGTATAGCGAGTGTATATACTATAGTATAGTTTGAGTAGTGCGCGTCACCTCCGCGGCCCAAGCCACCGGTAATCGGCCAAGTTGCGCACTTACCGCCTGTAACGGAGCAACTTGGTATCAACTACGAGGTATCCGTGTAGTGTTAAGTGATATTTATACCCTTGCCTCGACGTAATGACGGTGTCTTGCGTGAGATAACACCAGGGCAACCAATTATGACGTTTACGTTTGGGACTTGGAATGTATTGCAAAGAGCCGTGTCTGTGTCAACGTAAAAGACGCGAGTAACATTTTGCGAATAGCAACACACGTATCAATGTTAAAAATAATTTATTAAATTCGTGGTCACAACTCGATCCACGACCGTAATGGCGGCACATCGTTAAGGCGAAGGTGCTGCCTAAAGAAGGGGTGTTGGATTCGTTGCATGCACGGCCAATGCCCGCAATAATGGAGCTATTTGGGCTTAACAAATAAGGCTTAACAAAAACAAAGATGAAGTCTTCTCGCCTGCACTGACTCCATTGTAACTTAGTGTACACTCACCCCAAATAGTACGGAGTGACTCGTGGTTCTGTCCCCTTGTGGAAAACTTGACTCATTTAATACCTACACCTAGAACAGAAAATGTATGCAAATAAATCGAAAAATATTTAAATTATGAATGTGGAACTGGTGCTTTAATCTCTCTGCCTTCCCCGTGAGGTCCTCGGCATGGATGTATGTAAATTAAGGTTAATTGATTTACGAATTGCATTCGAGGAAGATTTATGTTTTTCCTCAGAAACTACATATTAATAACATAAAATCGTTCTTAGATTCTACATATATCTTAATCCTTTCAGTAGTTTTTTAAGAAAAATATAATCCTCACGCCTTCCAGAAGGGTCCCCGAAAGGGTAGGCAGAGGTGTATAGGTAGTACCCACCCATACACCCACTTTCCGTCAGAGATATATTGTGGTGCCAACGTGACTAATAATAATATATAAATAATATATCCTCACGCCTTCCCAGAAGGGTCCCCGAAGGTGTAGGCAGAGGTGTATAGGTAACACCCACACACCCACTTTCCGCCAGAGCTATATTAGGTGTCAACGTGACAGATGGCGAGTCCATCGCCGTTACTCAAGCACGACTATACATACGCCTTTGAATTGCTTCTCAGACATATACAGGTTTCCTCTCGATGTTTTCCTTCACCGTAAAGCTTGTGGTGTGACTAATCACTGTACTTAAGTTCAGAAAAACTCATTGGTACAGTCGGGATTCGAACTTGCGATCTTTGTGTCGCAGGCAACTGCTCGAACCACTCGGCCACCACGGCGTGTTTATGGAAATAATGGTAAAAATGGTTAAAAAAATGGAAAAGGCAAGAAAAATATGGTAAAATAATATTACATTTAGAAAGCTTTTTGAATTATTATCCCTTCATTGTCATTTAATTGCATCACATATTTGAACAACTGTCATATTTTCACAGACTCCTTGTAGGTATACGCAGTATAAGCTTTGAGCCCTTTTGGATTCAAACACATTTCTGGGGACTTTTGAGTAGGTACAGTGGTTGTAACGTGTCGAACTTCTGAACATACCCGGCAATCCCTTCGCTCTATAAGTTCAGTCGCCTACGGCTGACACCATCCTTAACTTAAAGGAACGCCAAGACGTACACGAACAACTCTTACTATTGCGATTCTTCATATACCGTACATAAATAGCTATTTACGTATCGATGTAGGTAGTGTTTGTCAGTTTGTCAGGCAAAGATACGTTACTAATAATTTTACTAGTTAAGCTCAGGACAATCATTATAACGCTGGTTTCATCTTAACCAAGGTATCAATCATAGGTTAGGTACTGGGACGAAATGAATACTTCAAAATACAAAAAAAAAAGAGAAAGTCCCTTTGGAGTCGAACTATGATTTGGTGCATAGGTAGTTTGTGCATGGACAAGGTAAGTAGATATGAACATTACATTTCGTGATATTTTTGTTAATTTCCAACTTTCGATCTACCATACTGCAGTTTATTATTGTATACGATGCTTCGACGAAGACGATGCGTCGTTGCGCTATCCTGACTTCTAATGATACGAATAAATTTGTAAACAGAAAAACAAATAATGGACAATATTAACTACAATTAATATCGTAAATGCATACGTAGGCATGAGTCACGCGGTTCAATAATAGTGCCACAGAGCTGCAGTAGGTAAAGCGTTAGGTATGTGAATGGCGGCACACGCGGTATCGCGCGGACGTCCGCCTGATAGCAGCAAACAGGTTGCCGCAGCGCGCGCCTGGACACCGATAATACTTGGGATGTCGCATTGTGCGCCTACACTTGCTGGAACCGAGCGGACCAATCGCTCTTATTGTCGCCACTACACGTAGCCCCGAACACATTGCAACTCGTTTAAAAGACACACAGCCATGAAATTATTCATGGACAGCCAATTAGGTTTGTCTATATTAATATTATAAAGAGGAAAGATTTGTATTAGTATGTTTGTATTGAATAGGCTCCGAAACTACCGGACCGATTTGAAAAAATATTTCACCATTGGAAAGCTACATTCACCCTGAGTGACATAGGCTATATTTTCTTTTATAAAAAAGTCTTATGTCCACCCGTGCGAAGCCGGGACGGCCCGCTAGTAGTGTATAATTGATGGAGGCAAAGCCGTGATCGCTTGCACCCTGCCGACCTTGAATCTCTTGATAGTCTTCCTCGGGAACGCTCTGCTGTACTCTCTCGGGAAAACCCCAAGAAAAGTTCATTCCACGGCATCAGCAGCGTTCCGGTAAGAAAATCCCTTCTAACCGTACAGCGGGAATCTCGTTTGGTTTCAATGAATGTAATTGATTCTCCGTCGGTGGCAAGAGTTGTAGTGGTAGAAGATGCGCGAGCTATTTATTGTACGTAATAATTTTGAAATATCACAATAGATTTTCATATTTCTATAAAACACTAGTATTAGGTATTTACCCACGTAAGTAGCGCCTCTGACTGTTGTGCCCCAACAGGGCCTATGTTATACTAGTATTTACACTATACAATATTCGTTGTGTATTAAATAAACAAACGTATGCCCTCTACACCCGTTTCGTTGACGCATTGTGGGTGTTATGACACCTCTGCCTATCGTATGGAAAATGCCTACATCTCAAAGCAAAGCAACAGAGTTCGCAAGTGCAAAGAACTAAAAGCTTTAAGAGTTTAAAAAGCCCCACCGCGTTAACCGCCATAAGTTATTTCACAGCCACTCGCCAACGCAACCCCCCCCCTCCCCTGCCCCCCACCCCCACCCCCCGCCCGGTACACAGTATTGCCATTTAACTGGTGGCCACACACGCCGCGCGAAGATTTGTTACTTGCTATAGACAATACCACGCAGGACACATACCTCGACTCTTTTTGCCAAGTAATATATTGTACTAAGAAGTGGGGCTTGAAAAATATTTCTCTTCACTATATTCACACTTCCCACAATGGTCACTAATGGTTCCCACTAAGGGGTAGGCAGAGGTGTAACTACAAACTCTTCATTTGAAAAGATGAAGCTGCTTCTCTTATGGAATTTGCGAAACTAGAAGTATAGTAGAGCCGTGGTGGCTGAGTGGTTCGAGCAGTTGCCTGCAACGCAAAGGTCGCAAGTTCGAGTCCCTCTGCCTACCCCTTCGGGGACCCTAATGGGAAGGCGTGAGGATATATTATTTTATTATATTATTATTATAAGTATAGTAACATTATCAACCGTACTTTTTCATTTTTCAAATTCATGTTAAGTAAGCTTTTAAAAATACTATATTGTAGTTATACCTTACATATTATTTTATATATTTGCTAATTATTATAAATCTAGAGAACACAATAATAGGCACCTACATCTCTCAAAGAAAACCCTCTCTTCATATAGCACGTAAATAAAACGATTACAACTCTCAAATCAAAGTTCATAAATGTTTAACAAACAACGCTTAGAACACTGCAGGCGCTGATATAGCCCTTGAGAAAACAAGAGGGCATCCTTATAAATAACTTGGTGCATAGCTCACATTCCGGCCCGTACCTGAAGGGATCGCAATCAATCAATACACTGAGCAAGAATATCTCAACAAGTTTAGCACGAGATGCGATACGCAGCGCACAGTGGGCCGCGGTGCCGACTTCTGGGGTCAAATGCTTGTACCAAATGAAACGTACTAACTAATATTATTAATGAGAAAATTATCGAGGATATGTTCACACAAAAACTACTGAATGGAATTGCATCAAAAAATTTATTAGCTGGATTAACATAATATGATATATTTTATTACTGAAGTAAAGACGAGAATAAAAATCTACCAATAAAATCAATTTACTCGAGTAACTGAGAATTCAATTATTTTGTATTCCTGAACGAAAACAGCGTATAAATATAACTTAAGTATACTGTGTGTTTGAATATATTGTAATCTAGCAGTGCCCCTCGGTTTCACCCGCATACGATTATATTGTATTGCTTACTGTTCTGGAATGTAACATAGATCTCCTCTCCGTTAGTGTAGCTAATAATTTGTCTCCGAGCAAAATTTTATCCAACTTTATTCTGCAGTTTTCACAAACATCGCATTTATAATATAAGTAGGGGGTAAGGTAGATGTTGTATGCAGATTATTGTCGGGTATGTCCTGTCCAAGTGTCCGAGTTCCCCAAGTAGCAGCCCACTGTGCAGCGCCGCTGCTGGCGCCCGAGGCCAGCGGCTCAACCTAATTTGTATTGATTAAAAATATTCAACATAGTTCCGCGCTAGGAATGCCCGCGCCGGCTCCACCGGATTATTCATGTGATTCCTCTACTTATAACTATATTAGGTACCCTTCAACGTCGGCTCCAGTGGAAATATTTATTGGAGCAAGCTGCTCATAGTACTAGATACTTCAAGATTCCAAAACTTGAAGGCATGTATAACAGAGCATTGCACCCAATTGTCACGCTTGCACCTATGTACATTTACGCTGAGACACCTCAGTGAAAGCGGTGCTTGATAAGCAGTATAAAATATTACCTTGCAAATACAAGTAAGCGTCGCTTTGATTGTGAGGAAAGGATATCGTGCCATGAGTATAAAAGATAAAAGTGATCATCACGCTCATCCACAAAGTGCCCCGAAGGGGTAGGCAGAGGTGTGTAGTAGTGTCCACACACCCACTTTTTGTGAAGACATTTTTGTGTGTTAACATAACAGATAGCGTGTCCAACGCCGTGGCACAAGCACAACTATAGGTACATGTGCCTTTGAATTTCTTCTTAAACGTAGGTAGGTATACAGGTTTCCTCTCGATGTCTACCTTCACCGTAAAGCTCGTGGTTTGAATTATAAACTCAGTGGTAACTGTCGGGATTAGAAATTGCAATCTTGTTTTGCAGGCTCGCTGTCTCTGCTCGAACCGCTCGCTTTCAATTATTAGGTATTAAGGCTTGGTGGTATTAAGGCTTACATTAACTATCGAAGGATATTGGACGTGTTGTATTGAGGACAGCTCATGAATAATGCGCGTGTATTGTAGGTAAGTAATATGATCGCGCCGTCCGCCGTCGCGAGGTAAACACCGTGTTTTGTTGTCCCCTCAGCGGTTATTATTTATGTAACGACTCTTGTTCTATTTGCACCATCACCCACGAAACTATGGACGTTCCATTCTTAGCTTCGGTACTTAAACGAATCCTATTCAATCCAGACACTTGAGAATACGTAGTTCTTAAGTAGTTCCTCTTCCTTTCTGCCTAAGTATATCGCTAAAGTGGCAAACAAGCATGCGACATGTGGAAAGCAATTGCCATATCCTATGATCGCTTGCATGACCAAGTGACTTTTGCTGAAACTGCAGAACTAGTGAGGAATGTTGTACGCTGTAGGGGACCACCTCAGCTGGGGTTTCTATCTACAACCTGAATGTCCATGAATGAACCTTTTCACCTTCGAGAACACCAGCCTGGCACTCTAATAAAGTTGGTTTTATCAGGCGCTGGTAAATTAGGCATCATTTTACGGCCTACAAATAAAATATTTTCCGTGTGGTTTGTTCTACCATATCTAAATGAAAAAGAAAATCCACATAGATTTATTTCTTCTTAGGTTATCTATTGACGCTTACAATACGCCACTCATACATACAAAACTAGTACCCGATTCACCAAATAACTATATAACTTTGAAGTAGAATGCAATTCTCGACAACCTCTCCTTGTAAGTGCAAGATCCATTTGTTCATACATCGTTGTTCAGGTAACTCGCCACTTATGCTAAGTGCCTGCGCGATACATGGGACGGCTGTTGTTGCTCGCAACGAAAATAAAAGTAGTACACTAATACCTCAAACTATTCGCTGGGTGCTCTGAATTTATGAAACTTTCTGTTTTCTTCACTTAGCTTATATCTTACCGAGGGTGCGGTATAAGTTAGTGCGGATAGGAAAAAATATCCGATCACAAATACTTGAAACATAATTGCAGTTCGGAGTTGTGGAACAATTATTTACTTGGCTTACAAGGTACGCATATGCGCTACTCGCAGATACATAATATTGTCATCGCATTAATGCATCCGATGGCAAAGAAAAATATATGCCTGACATTATATGGTTGCCTCCACATATTTTAGCGTTTTTTACAGTTTTTTAATATTGGACAGCAAAACAAGTACCTATTTCTTTAAAATGAATACGCTTATGTAAAGCATATATATATTAATAATTAATAATTATACAAATTATTATTCAGTTGAATTAAGCACACGAGCTATTTACGTGTTTGCTGGGATACATTAATATTGTAAATAAAAAACTTTTATTCCTCTTTCAAGCGAAAAAAATTGAATAGAGTTGAATGATTGATGCCCTAAAAACGCGGGTATAATCGCAGGGCACAGCTAGTATATTTATAATATATAATTTACTTTGAAATATAACTTATGATGGTATATAGTATACGTAAATATAACCATATTTGAATATAAACCTAGTGAAAGGGTGGCAACATTACTATTACGGTGCCACTGGGCACCGTGTGTCCATTGCGGACACGTGTACTGACCGACCCCCGACACCCAGCCCTCCCCCGAAGGGACGGTTAACACAACTCCGGATTAATCTTAGGCCGGATAAGGCCAAGACAAATATGTCCACCCGAACTAAACGCTTGGAAATTATTAAATTAAGGTACCTCCTTTGCAACGTTTGTTTGGCAGCTTACTGGGATTACTCCATCGGGTTGTTAGTTCCTATGGGTCACCCACTTGGAAATAGCGAGGTGCGAGCCACGCAAGCTCATTCGACATATTGCAATATATTTTAATACATATTTATTTTAATATATACAGAGTGGTTCGAGTAGTTCAAATCCCGACTATATCAGTGACTTTTTCTGGACTTAAGTACAGTGATAAGTCACACTACGAGCTTTACGGTGAAGGAAAACATCGAGAGGAAGCCTGCGTACGTTTGAGAAGAAATTCAAAGACGTATGTATATATCGGGGGCGATGGCCTCGCCATCTGACACGTTGGCATCTAAAATATATCTCCGGCGAAAAGTGAGGGTACCCACACCTCTGCCTACTCCTTCAGATACTCTTGTGGGCGTGAAAATATCTAATAAGCATTTATGTAGGTTTGCTAAAATAATAATAAAATAGTTGTTGTAAAATTCATAAGGAAATATCTCCACATATATATGATATATGCCTATCCGTCCATATGATAGGCAACAAAGTGTCTTTTGCTTCATACACAATGATCAGCCTTGCCATAAACGCTTGCCGTTTTCAAGTACTCTTATCGATATTTATACATACATGAAATATACATATACCTATGTCTATAGCCGAATCTTCATACAATTTGTTGTCGAGTGATTGATAGGAAGTGGCGGATAGGGACTCGCACGTCTGGGCTAAGTGTGAGAAAGTTGGCCAAACTATGTGATACTCAGTGTTGGGCTACAGTCACCGGTCACAGATGTTTAATCCAACAATTGTCAAAACAAGTTCAACTGACTTGACTCGGTTTAATATCATTCGATTATTTAAGAAGTTTAAGAGAGGTAGGCATATCTGGTTTTTCATTCGAATTTGGAGCTGCCCAACTGATGCAGGACCGCCACCTTATAGGAGTCTGTAGGCAGTAACATATTTTTTTTGTGTTGTGTTCCTACGCGATGAATAAGGTTGCTAATAATGAGCTCCTTGGTGAAGGAGCCTTGCTATATTGTGTTGGCGGCAGAAGTATTAGTCCCATTATGATGCCAACACAGTATAACTCTCCAAACATTGAGTAGCAATGTGCAAGTCATACTTCGGTATATTGAGCGTTAATTTAGCGATAAGTTTAAGAGCGCAAGGTAGCGATTTCTTAAGGGCGAAAAAAAAGCAATCATCCGAAGAACGAAGCCAAGGTGTAACATCCACGTTTCAGAAATACATACATAAATAAAGATGCTAACGAGATATATAGTCTGTCGCCAGCCCTCGAGCACTACCTTAGGTATAGAATAAGATTTTGTTAAGTGTTTAATTGATTAAAAGATTAGAGCAGATTAGACATAAGTGAACATACGTTATGACATGTATGTCATCACGCCGAGTACCTCACGAGGTAGAGTGAGAGTCAGATAGCGTAGAGCGTCAGCTCTCTCCAGGCTTACAGAAGAAGATATTACGCACACTAGAATGCGTAAATTATTTATTATATTCAAAGCATAATTAAATAACATACGTTATTTAACCCCCAGTCCCAATCAAAGTACCTCAGTGCCTTATAAGCTCTAACCAAAGCTTTGCGAGCGAACACAAAGCGCCGCCGAGCACCGACTACAGCCAAATGTTTTTCACCAAACACAGTCCAAGACGGCACAATTTACATGTTGTAATTTTAATTAGGAGTCCGTGGGCAGCCGGCGCACAATGGAGGCCTACGGAACCCTTGCGAATAGTTTCACCTAATGTTAATTTCATCTAAGATACAATTCTGGGACGGCGAAAGTTGTCTTGAATGTATACGGTGCGGATTGTGGGACTTGATATCACTACAATTATGTAGATATTAGGGCATTTTTATCATAAACTTATGATGATAAATAGGCACCGCACGCAGGGATGCAGGTCCGTATAGCAGGGTATCCGGGCCGCAGGATTGCTTACCACCTTACTAGCTTTAAAAAAAAGTGACAAAAAGTATGCGATTCCAGGTCACGGGTTCTAGCAAAATTCTAGGTCACTTCATTCTAACCATCCCAAATTAGTATGACTGTATTCAGCTTTGAAGTTGCCAGCACACTTCTTTTAAAAAAGATCACAATGTCCGCTTTAACAAGACTATGTTTTTTTTTGCGAAAAACAACAGATAATAATGATTCGTTTTCCATGAGTAGCTACCGCCACAGAATACGTAATAGTACAACGTCTACAGCACAAATCGCTCAATTCCCTCTCACATTCTTTATTGTGTGTCAGTTTGACACTCGCATAAAGTCAGCGATTAACTGTCAGTGTAGTTTGACACTTGATGTATGCTATCTGTGCAAAAGAGTTATATTTTGTTAATGAATCATCTATTTGAGCCGCTCAAAGTAAGTATACAAGTCTGAACAGGATATTCAAGTGGCCACGTGTTAAGACGGTTGTATAACGAAGGCGAATAATTCACCTCCCCCTCCTCCTCGGCGCTCGGACCCTGTGGGTGACCTGTCGCCACCTCTGCGCCAACTTCTTTAATGGCATTCAAATTGTTTAGGTTGACCCTCGCTCCTTGACCGAGAATTAAAGAGCTCACAATTGTTTACAGTTGAGTGTTTGAATATTGTTCAAGTTTACTTTAGTTTTATTTTATCTATAGCTAATGCTTTAAATTCGTTGACACAACCTCCACACATTTGTTGGTGCCGCGGGATCGAACATAACAAACGCAATTTCTTCTTTACTTATCATTCAAATCAAATCAAAATCTTTTTATTTCACATAGGCCCAGGTGGGCACTTATAAAACGTCGAAAAGGAAGCACGGTTCGGGTTGGTCGCTTCAATGGAGAAGAACCGGCAAGAAACTCCATGGTTACTCTTTTCAAATCATTTCAGTACTATATTAAGGGGTAGGTATATTGTTATTTTACGGCGTTCAGAAACATTGTAGCGATAAATGATGGGCCCATAGCACAAATTGCAAAATGCTTAGACGTGCACCGTGAGCAATTTGGAAATAGCGACGACACACAAAATATGTTTATAAGTGAAGACGTGTGCTGATTTATAACTACCCGCGGTCATAGCACGGGGTTGGGGCGCCGCCCAGGGCACACGCGGGGGCGGCAGCGGGCAGGCTGCAGCACCGCACGCCTATAAACACATTTTTTAATTTTTTATTAAGGTTTAATTTTATTAATTCCGTAAGCTCACGACTCGCTTTTTTGGTCACTTCAATCGATAGGTTTCTAACTTTGTTCAAAAGATCTTATTCTCTTTCACTCCTAGTCAAAAATCTAGAAGATTTATGCGAAGACACAGCAAAGCAATAATAACTAAAGCTTATATAACTCGTACATGCGACCCTCAAAATAAATAAAAAATACCTTTACTGAAACAGATTCCGTTTAAAAAAAACTAATAAAAAATTTGAGAAATCAAATGGTGTATTATTTTTTGGTGTGGTGGTTTCTGAACTTAAGTACAGTGATTAGCCCCACCACGGACTTTACGTTGAAGGGAAACCTCGAGAGGAAACCTGCATACGTCTGAGAAGCTATTAAAAGTCGTATGTATACTCGAGCTTGAGTAACGGCAATGGACTCGCCATCTATCACGTTGGCAGGTAAAATGCCCATATCTCGGGCGAAAACTTGGGTGTGTGGTTACTTCCTATACACCTCTGCCTACCCCTTCGGGGAACCTTGTAGGGAGGCGTGAGGATAAAATTCTACCTGGTGTAATAACACCACAGCATTGTTATGTTTTATCTGTGAATGTCAACCGACAAAAAACTCAATATTGGAACCAAATTGTACAAAGTACCAATAAATATGTCAAAAATAAAATACACACATGTAAGTCAGTTGAATAAAGAACATTGAACAGTATGAGCTGATGAGGTTCTTATAGCGTGTTCAAATAACAATAAATATACTTGGTCCGTATTGCACCTCTCGAGGGTGCGCGGGTCGGGCGGCCGTATATCATGGTTTGCATGCGGTGGCCACACCTCACCTTATATTTATTGCCTACCACTGGCGCTGACAACTGTTACAGGGCTGTGCACTTGGCGTTCCTTGCCACTGCTTTTCTCACTATTCGTTTTTTTAAGAGATTCGCAAAGTATGACACGAAAAGAGAGATTGTCAAAAGAGAGATTAAAAAAGGCATGCTACGTTGGTTTGGATATATAAAAAGGACGGGTGAAGAAAGATTGACGAAACAGATATACAAGGAGAGGAGGCCACGTTCCAACTACCTAGATCAATCAGACACTCAAAGACAAGAGTAGGTAATTGAAATTGTCGAACATACATGATCCTGATCATCCTTTACCATAAAGCTCGTGGTGTCACTAAACTTGAATAATATATCCTCACGCCTTCCCACAAGGGTCCCCGAAGGGGTAGGCAGAGGTGTATAGGTAATACCCACACACCCACTTTCCGCCAGAGGTATATTAGGTGCCAATGCGACAGATGGCGAGTCCATCGCCGTTACTCAAGCACGACTATACATACGCCTTTGAATTTCTTCTCAGACGTATGCAGGTTTCCTCTCGATGTTTTCCTTCACCGTTCAGCTCGTGGTGTGACTAATCACCGTACTTAAGTTCAGAAAAACTCATTGGTACAGTCGGGATTCGAACTTGCGACCTTTGCGTCGCAGGCAACTGCTCGAACTACTCGGCAACCACGGCT
>JACCPG010006648.1:0-17926 GCA_016069955.1 Drepana arcuata | reverse complement strand
ATGTAAGTCTGAAGAAAACTGGCAACCTATTCTCTCTGCCTACCCCGTTAAGAGTTAGCGTGTTAATGTATTAAATATTTACATTGTAGGTAGTCTTAGTTTTATTTAATAAATAAATCTATAAGCAGCTTTACTTCCGTCATGCAGAAACTGAATAATATTTATGTGTATTATATGATATTTTACTGTACATGTACTATAAGTAGATTTATTCGTATTTATACATTATCTATTATATAATTAGATGTATGATATTATTACATATTATATTGCATAGTATATTATAATAATATATAAAGAATTTATGTTTATATTTCCCAACTATTTATTACTTTTATAGCCTGCCATGCCTATCTCTGCATCACCCTAACTAACTGGTAGAGAATGCCCTCGGCATTAAGTTCGCCTTAGCAAATGTTTTGCAGAAAGTTTTAATAAATAAATATCTATATAGGAGATCCCATTTGTGAACTCACTCATCACGAAATCTCAGGAACTATAAGGCCGATTGACTTGAAATTTGGTAGGAGTATTCCTTACGCGGGGTAGAGGTCAGCTAAGAACGGATTTTATGAAACTCAACTTTTTTTTACTTTTACTCCCGGGCGAAGCTGGGCGGGACAGCTAGTATTAAATAAGTCTAGAGAGAACAGGCGCTCGGCGTGATGATATGTCTACATAGTTTTGATACTTACCTCTATTATTATTAATTGATGTGAGCTAACAGTATTACAACCAAAGCATAGAGTAATAAGCATTTACTTAACAATAATACCCAGTGTTATCTTTGAGCAGGCACCTGTCCGTCCAGGAACGATAGCGCCTTGCTATGCGACATTTGTGAGCATTCAATCACGCCAATGAAAGTCTCGCCAAATAGGTCTACCCATTTTCAGAAACAGACATGCAAAAAGTTTAAAAATATATATTACAGTCACATCGCGTACCAACTATGAGCCGTTCGTCGTCGGGCAGGTCTTTGAAGAGCCTCTTGAAGTCGTCGGACTTGCTCTTGTACGTGGGGTACAGGGAGTTGTACCAGCTCTTCTTCTTGGTGCGCCCCCCGCCCTCCGCGGCCCGCGCGGGGGGGTTGGGGGAGGGGACCTGCGACCAAATACACTGTAAGGCGCCAAAGAGGTGAGGTGAGACCACCATTATAAGTTATTTATAAGTATGTATATAAATAAAATTTATAATTCGTTAAATACTCGTGTTTGAGTAACGGCAACGGACTCGCCATTTATCACGTTAGCACCTGGAAAATGGGTGTGTGGGTACTACTTATACACCTCTGCCTACCCCTTCTAGACCCTTGTGTGAAGGCGTATATTGCGTTGCAGTCGTATGTGTTTTTGCGGTTATTATTATAATATTATATGTTCAATAATTTTGCAGGTAACGTTACGTTGTACACTGACATCCACGAAGATTTTACGAGAGGTAGGGCATAACGGGTTTCCCGTTTGAATTCGGAGCTGCCCGACTGGGGCAGGACCTCCGCCTTATAGAAGTCCGTAGCCAAATAACACAATTTTTTGTGTTGTGTTCCTACGCGGTGAATAAGGTTTCCAGTAATGAGCTCCTTGGGGAGGGGGGAAGATTGTTACATTGTGTTGGAAGCAGAGGGATTAAACCCATTATGCTGAAAACACACTATAACTCTCCGAACACAGAGTGGCAACGCGCAAGTGATACTTCAGTATCGTGAGCGTAAATAGGCTACGGTAACCGTTTCCCATCAGGTGGGCCGTATGATTGTTTGCCACTCTTGTTGTATAAAAAAAAAAAAACGAATATGCATATCGACTGGTTCCCTCCAATGGTTGTGTGGAACAGATCGCAGAGTGCGATAAGACCGCCAATTGTACTGAGCATGTTAAATTCTATATGATTGTTATTTTGTCTAAAACTTTAACTAACGTAAATATAACCATCCTGTACCTTGTTGCTATCAGCTTTATACTGCGGCGGTGCATTGACGACGGTGACCGCCTCCCCGCTGGACACCGACGCGGAGTCCCCGGCCGGGTGGCATGGCACGTGGAGAGACGAGTCGCTGGTCTGCGATAGCTGCAACAATACCAACGAGCCTTAAAGCATATATCATATCGTAACGCCGGCAGAGATAGACAGAGATAGGCAGAGAGCAACAGTTCTCTCTAGACTTACATTGCTCTATAGCTTCGTACACATTCATGTATGAAGAGACTCGCTGGTAATAATAATACTAAATAACTAAGAACAATTTAACACAAATTGACCTAGTCCTAAACTAAGCAAGGTTTGTACAATGGACATTAGACCACATACTTATGTATAAAGATAAATACATAGGACATCCAAGACTAATAAGTAAGTACGGATACTCGTGTATCGGATCGAACCAGCGACCCTTAAGCTGGTCGTCAGATTAGAGGGGAAGTGGGTGCTAACGACCCTGCCTGGGACCTCGGCCTTACGAAAGGCAACATGAACGCCAGACTGTTGGTCTTAATATTTCATTGTTATTGTTTGGGCAACCTCTTTATGAGGTGAGTCATACGATCATTGCAACCGTTCATAAACGCGACCTTGGCGTCATGCGCCGGCGCACATGCTTTGTGCGAGTGCTTTACCAAATTGTAGGAGATTACAACTATGTATTTTGAAAAGCAAATATACTTCGAGATCTCGACCAGTGATGGATTGATCAGGAGGCTAAGCAGCTTTTTGTGTATTAAGGCCAAGTTCCTTGGCACTGTCAAAAATTACAAAGATTCATACATCATATATGAAAAATGCATTTATATAATTGTGATATCATAACTTAAAGGTCTACTAGGGATGAAGGGGGGAGGGGGGTGTGATTGCCTAGTGGTGACAAATGTGTACATCCGCTACTGATTTCAACGTACCTATAATAAATCCTGCTAATAAATAAATTCCCTAAATGCCTGCTTATACGGGTGGCTAACAAGCGATGGACGCTTGCAACACCAGTGTTAATAGTGTTATCGCAGTGAAACGTCTATTGCTTCTGAGGTGGCTGAGCATAAAGTTAAACGGAGTCCTTACCTTATCATTATCTATAGCATCCGCCCCATTGTCTGTGGTCCTGAGCGATGGTGATGGAGATCGGGACACACTTCTGAAAGTTACAAGGTTAGGGTAAAACGGATTGGCTGGATTCCTTCAATCACAAAAGTTATAGTAATACACCCATTACCATAGACGCAATCAATCTTCAATGAGGAGGCCTTACACCAAAAGTAAAATAAAAAAAAAGAAAACCTTAGTTGGAAGCCAATTTGAGCTATTGGCATGTTGGTAATGCCTGCCTCTTTAGGTAAAATTCGTGGGTATTATTTATCCAACAGTCTATACTTATATAATATAATAATATTATAATATATCCTCACGCCTTCCCACAAGGGTCCCCGAAGGGGTAGGCAGAGGTGTATAGGTAATACCCACACACCCACTTTCCGCCAGAGGTATATTAGGTGCCAACGTGACAGATGGCGAGTCCATCGCCGTTACTCGAGCACGACTATACATACGCCTTTGAATTTCTTCTCAGACGTATGCAGGTTTCCTCGATGTTTTCCTTCACCGTAAAGCTCGTGGTGTGACTAATCACTGTACTTAAGTTCAGAAAAACTCATTGGTACAGTCGGGATTCGAACTTGCGACCTTTGCGTCGCAGGCACTCGAACCACTCGGCCACCACTGCTTCTTCTAGTCTATACTTAGATTAACTATAATATCTACATGTATATACGTGTGTATATGTGTGTGTGAACATCTGTGTAATTGCGCTGATAGCTACAGGAGAGCTCTGCCTAGTTCATGGTCAGCTGGCTTTCTATAAATTGTCTACTATATAACTAGTCCCATACCAGTATCTATTAATTACGTGAGGTAATGTTGCCAATTTTAACAACAATTATCTTGTACATTTTTTATGACATATTTTAGTGAAGAAACATTTTAACTTAATTTAACCAAGTTTTCTCGAAATACACTTGTCATCAGACAAATCTAAGCTATATAAAATACTAGAACTTCCAAGTTTATATTTTGTAAGGGTGATCAAAAAAAATAAAAAAATATACGTATATTTTTGGAACACATGTCAAATGTCGTAAAGTAGTGAATAACACCTCATATTATACACTATAACTTGCAAGGTGTTTAGATTTTTCTGTTGAGAAAGAAATTACCATGTTTCTTGCCGAAAAGACCACATCCCCTAAGCGCCTCAAGTAATAAATAATAGACGCCCCTGTAGTGCCTAGGAAAATTAAACTGTTCACTCATTTATTCCAAAGATCCTTCAGAATAGTCATATTTTAGAATCATCCTCTATTTAAGTATGACATACTTCAATTTTGCTGGTGAGTATTTGAACCACCCAGTGAGCGCGGAGGCAATCTTTTCAGCGTTGAATTAATAAGTTTATAGACATCAATACAACTATCCGTGTTGCGTATTGCGAGGACCTGTGTGCGGACAAAGACAACGGATTATCATCAGCAATAATAATAGGAGGCCGATAAACTTGTTTGATTGCCAGCTGTTATAATCCTTTGTTATTGCGGAACCCTTCCTACATACAGTCGCATCGACACGCGCCAATCATTATGTGTGTCACATACGATTTTGTTAAAACAACTGCTGATTTGACATACATTTTACTACTTACTGCCCTACGGTCTGATGCGCGTAAAATATGACTTAATAGTATAGATAGAGCCATCCACGAAGACGCGCCCCATTCTTACCTATAGTTTATAGTGTAAGTGTGCAACCTTCCATTAATGTTGAGTATTGTCGGTACACTGATTACCTATGAGTGCACACGCACACTACAATTAACAGACTCTGGTCATACACTCCGCGTCCCGCGACCTACTCGACTAGAAATTGTTGGGGCGCGTCTTCGTGGATAGCACTGTAGATTATGTATATTAGCACGTATTAAGAACAATTGGACTATAAGTAGTTTGAATTGTAAGCGATTCGTCTTTGTCTATAATATTTCTAAGAATTGTTACTATATGTTCCAACTACCTAGATCAAAACTGTCTCTCTGCTTTGCCTACCTCAGAAGGGACTCGTACCACTACATATTATAAAACCGGTAACCGCTTACCATCAGGCGGGCCGCATGCTTGTCTGCCAATCAAGTGGTATAAAAAAAAAACCAAGTCGTCCGACGCGCTTGTCTGTTCTCAATTAACTTAAAAACTACTGAACGGATTTGCATGCGAGTTGAACCAATAGATAGTGTGATTAATGAAGGCGGTTTAAGTAAATTATTTGGCAAGATTTTGCGTAAAATGTCAGACATCATCTAATCCATATATTCGACGCATCGAGCTGATGCGACCATACGAGAGGCAAAATATATTGACATAATATGGTCTACTAGTCGTGCGAAGCCGGGGCGGGTCGCTCGTTGATGTATAAATGTATCTATATCTACATACATACATACATACATATCATCACGCCAAGTCCCTAACGGGGTAGGCAGAGAGTATAGAGCGCCAATTCTCTCTAGACTTACATACCTCTTTCGCTTCGTCCACATTCATCAGTCTCTCCATACATGCTCGTCGGTTTCGAGTACTCTTAACGTTCCCGTCCTTGAGAGTCCAATCAATTTGATCCAGGTAGTTGGAACGTGGCCTTCCTCTGCCTCTTCTTGCATACACTTTTGCTTTGTATATCTGTTTCGTCAATCTTTCTTCACTCATCCTTTCTATCTGTCCAAGCCAACGTAACATGTCTTCCTTCACAATCACGCCAGTTGATTTGCGAATCTCTTCATCTATATCTATAATATATAAAGTATAATTATAATATATGAAAGACTTGATAGTGTGACGACGTGATACGTAGTGTGTTAATTTTGGCTCTACTTTGTGAACTAGTAAATATTTACAAAGCGCCCGGCCCCGGCACTCTTTTATTTAAATAGACACGAGTATTAAGTGTAATAACAAAAGTATGCGATTAGACTAACCAGACACGTACGTAAAAGGTGTTTTAAGTCTTAATTAATTCGAGTTGCAAATTGTGATTTAGGACGACTTTTGGTTATCTGTAAATTATTACACATTTTATGTGATTCGGTAATTTAGAAATATATGTTTTCAATTAAAATGATCTGACACTTATTATACAGTTGCACAAGGCATACATTTATGTGCCAACGTGGCACACAGCGAGTCCGTTGGCGTCTCTCAGACACAATTTTCATAGATTTTACGTAGCTTCTTAGAAGTAATTTCCCGTGGTTCCCGCCCAAAAGCCTTCCTCGGCGGAGGGGTGAGCAGAGGTGTGTAGTATTCACACCCCACACCCACTTTCCGCCTAATACGTACACAAATGTCATATTTGAGAAACTGGTCACGTTGGTTCAAAAGTTCCTATAAAGGTTTCCATTCGATTTCCTTCACCGTAAAGCTCTTGGTGTGGCTAATCACTGTAGGTACTTAAGTTCAGAAAAACTCATTGATACAGTCGGGATTCGAACTTGCGATCTTTATGTCGCAAGCAACTACTCGAACCACTCAGCCACCACGGCTTCAACAAAAGTCCACTAATCTCCTGTCTAATCTTACCATGAAGAGTGTTTTCTGTATACGTACACGCAAATCCGGCATTGATGGCAATGACACTAGTCAGGTGTGTAGTTTCGGGATTTTGTCTAGAGTCAAATGGCTATAGATCGTCACGCTCTGTTGGGGACGCAAGAGCGATAGGTACAGCCTGACACTATGGTGCAACCTGGCAATGGCGTTGATGCAAGTCGACTATAATTTGTGTTGACAGCCTCAAACACTTTTTTCATCTATGAGTACTAATAAAAATAGACAGTTTGTTTGAACGCGCTCATCTCAGGAACTATTGGTCCGATTTGAAAATAAATTGCATTAGAAAGCACGCTTATTGGGGAAGTCTATTATATATATCTATATATATATATATATATCATTATGCTACTGACCAAGGGAGCGAAGCAGAAATTATATCTTAATATATATAAATTACGTGTCACGTTGCTTGCCCGCGATGGGCTCCTAAACTACTTAACCGATTTCAATAAAATGTGCACACCGTGTGCAATTTGATCCAACTTAAAAGATAGGATAGCTTACAACAAAATTGGACCTGATAGGTGGCGCTGCGATCGTGTTCAGGACGTTTAACTTTTTCTTTATAGAAATATTTCTTCAGTACGTGTGGGTTGTGTGTCACAGATTCTCAATTGGACCCTATACCGACACTGGTACCGTAGCTTTTATTATTTCACCCAAGCGAAGCTGGGCGGGACAGCTAGTATGAGTATAGAAATTACAACGCAGGTGAAACATTGAACGACTAGTATTTCATGAATATCCATAGCTACAGTGATGTATCTTAAGTATAACGTAAGTGTACATAAGGGAAGCTAAGTACAGCCATATTAATGATTATGTACTAGATTATGATTATATACTAGATGTTCCATAGATCTCGTTGTGTGTAATCACAATCTATGGAACATCTAGAGGAAACCTGCATACGTTTGAGAAGAAATTCAAAAACGTATATACAGTATTGTCGTAATTGAGTAACGGCGATGGGCTCGATATCTGTCACGTTGGTAAATACATAACAAAACGTGAAATCACGCCAAGTCCCTAACGGGGTAGGCAGAGAGTATAGAGCGCCAGTTCCCTCTAGACTTACATACCTCTTTCGTTTCGTCCACATTCATCAGTCTTTTCTAAATGCTCGTCGATCTCGAGTACTCTTAACGTTCCCGTCCTTGAGAGTCCGATCTATTCGATCCAGGTAGTTGGAACGTGGCCTTCCTCTGCCTCTTCCGCGACGGTGGGTGTATGGGTTACTACCTATACACCCTACGGGGATCCTTGTAGGATGGCGTGGAGATAAGTTATATATATATATATATTTTTTTTCAAATGCAATGCAAAGCAAATGAAACAAAAAACAGAAGCAATGAATTACATACATATATTAAAATTCAAGCAGAGCACTGTAATATTTGCATGCTGCTTCCTGCGTTTACTTCCGCAAGCCATTTCCGGGCACCTTTTAAGGTCAATGGACCATCTAATTATCACAACACATTATTACTTAGGCTTGTTTCCTGCAACGCCCAAATGTATTTATACTTTTTAGACTCTGCCTACTCCGCGAGGGACTCGGTGTTAAGGTTTTTTTTTTATACAACAAGAGTGGCAAACAAGCATACGGCCCACCTGATGGGAAACGGTTACCGTAGCCTATTTACGCTTACGATACCGAAGTATCACTTGCGCGTTGCCACTCTGTGTTCGGAGATTTATACTGTGTTGCCAACATAATAGGTCTAATCCCTCGGTTGCCAACACAATATAACAATCCTCCCCCCTCCCCAAGGAGCTCATTACTTGAAACGTTATTCACCGCGTAGGAACACAACATAAAAAAATTGTGTTATTTGGCTACGGACTTCTATAAGGTGCAGGTCGTGCCCCAGCCGGGCAGCTCCAAATACGAACGGAGAATCCGTTATGCCCTACCTCTCTTAATGATATGTGTATAGCTATGTATATTGTACAAGTTGTCTATTGTTATTTTAGTACTTCAAAGGTACCTACTACTTTGTAACAAAAAGGGCCAGTGTTGAACTGTTACTTAGCCAATAGGCTACTTTATAACTTTAGTTTTTATTAAGTATGTGACGATCAATAAGTGTTCCCTTAAGATGAAGTAAATATTTTGGCTAACTCTAAGACAATTCCAAGTGTATTTATTACGTGCAATGTCGATTCAATCATGTGAGGAATACGAACGCTTGAGGGACGAATAGGTTTGACAAGACAGCTATCCTTGTACCTATAGTTATAAGACCCTCTTTCTCCGTCTGTGGAATATCGAATACCGTAGCCGGTGTAGAAAGATTTAACATTTGTGTAAAAAAAATCGCTACTTTGAAGAAAACGAACAAGGAATATTAAGCTGTACATAATTTGCTACCAGATAATACCGGTGCATTTGCGTAGTATTAAACTTTTCCGCCTATTGTTTGCTTGATGTGTAATAAAGATATGTAATTAAATCATGTGGTATTTAAATAAATTATGAGAATGTCACTTCAGAGACTGATAAATGTGGACGAAGCGAAAGGTATGTATGTCTAGAGAAAAAAGTGATGATATGTATGTATGTATGTATGATTGTATGAGTAACAAACATTGTGAATATTAAATATTTACTTGTGCAACCTTAACATACATATCATCACGCTGAGTCCCTAACGGGATAGGCAGAGGATAGAGCGTCAATTCTCTCTAGACTTACACACCTCTTTCGCTTTGTCCACATTCATCAGTCTTATTATTATTATATCTTCACGCCTTCCCACAAGGGTCAATCAGTCTTAACAATTGATAAAAAATTACCTTAAAATCAATACCTTTCCAACTGTCCCACACTGCGTGAAATGCACTTGATAATTAACTAATTCACTAATTTTGTTATGAACTTTCAACATTTTCATGGCGACACATACACATCAGACGTGGAAGGAATACAGACTGATTCGTAGGTAAATATATGTAATCAAATATAGGCGACCCTATCACTGAATATTGATAAAATTATATCTTTTACGGAGTGCACGGACGAAACATGTTCAATGGACGTTTAGGAGTGTTAAAAAAATATTAATAATACATAAGTGCAGCTACATATCAGTGCATTGAAACCAAATTGTGAAGCGTTTAAATCGTTGCATTAAATCAGTCGTTCACTAGTGCGTGCAGTATCTTGAGCTCGTCCTAGATTTACGAAGATCATATCGTGTAAGGTGAGGTTGCAAGTGACGTATCATGGAGTGTTTATACAAGACTAGCCGTGTGGCGCCGTTGACCCGCGTAAAAGGTGACTGCTCAGCTCCCTTGGGTATTAGCATGATGTTAAATAGCATCCTTCCTCAATACACGGGCTATCTAATACAAATATAATTTCTCAAATCGATTTAGCTCAGTGGGCTTAAACCCACAATCAAAGTCTTCAGCTTCACAATAGTTCTATAGTTAATAATAATATATCCTTTATTGTACACACACATTTACAAAAACCAACAGAAATGACAAAGAAAAACATATAGTAAGCACAATAGGCGGCCTTATCGCAAAAGCGTTTTCTACCAGGCAACCAGAGTAGAGAGAGATAAGAAACAGAGAAAGAAAAGGTAGGTGTGACAGTTGAGAGGATGAAATAGAACTAATTATTATAATATATAAATAATAGGCATACATACATACATACATATCATCACGCCAAGTCCCTAACGGGGTAGGCAGAGAGTATAGAGCGCCAGTTCTCTCTAGACTTACATACCTCTTTCGCTTCGTCCACTTTAAATAATAGGCATTCTACATAAATAAAAACGAAACATATACTTATATAACATACATACAATAATATATACATGTATAGTTGTAAGAATACATACATCCATAACGTATCTCACAGGGTAGGTAAAGGCAATAGCTAATTAATTAATTTCTCCACATTCATCAGTCTCCATACATTGTCTATTTCGAGTACTCTTCACATTCACATCGTTGAGAGTTCGATCGATTTGATCTAGGTAATTGAAACGTGCTTCTGCCTCCACTGATATAGGAAGAGTGTTAATGATACATACACTGTGATAGTTGAACACAGATAGTATCGCGGTGACCCTTCAGTATATATAATACCACTTGGGTGGCAAACAAGCATGCGGTCCGCCTGATGGTAAGCGGTTACCGCCGCTTATGGACGCTTGCAACACCAGGGGTATCACAGTATTTACAGGGAAGGGAACTCCAATCAATAATGTACGTCAAAAAGCAGTACTTATGACACGATAAACGCAAGGTGATAATTTTCATTACTTATTATGTCATCATCCTTCAAATACTTATTATGTTACTGATTTTGTTTTATTTATAACTATATACAAACGGTTCTTTACCTTAAGCCGCTGACAATGAGTTGGCACACATCATAACAATGGGGGCTCATGTCACCTTTTATCTACCAAAGGGACTGTGTCCATGAATATTCACAATATTTAAATAAAAATAAATAAATAAAAAAATAAAAAATAAATAAATAAAATAAATAACTAATATTGTGACATAACTATTCTAATGTTATGTTATAGATTCAGAGGTGTTAAAATAGCAGAGGAGTTAAATTGCTGTAAAAGACTCAAATGTTTAATTATCTAATTTTTAATGCTGCTATTGTTCCTATAATATAATATCCTAGAGATTGATATTTCATATTTACAAAAAGTATTTACAAGGTGCAATGTCTGCCACCACACCAAAGTAAGAAAAGCATTTGTACACACATAAATATAAAGTTCAAATCTGATTGCCTGTGAATGGTAGTAGAATAAATAATTACCTGTTTTCATGAATTATCTGGCTGGAGTGCTGTGAGATGACTCCAGAAAAGTTGAGAGCTTGGCTGATGCTCTGTCCAATGGCATCTTGAGATGATATCACTAGGTTCTCCACAGACTTCCTCCTATAATAAGACTTATTTTTTATTATTAATGATCCAAAGGTGCCTGACTAAGAGCCTTACCTTAATAAGAGCTATTTGCGCCCACACACAAGGGACATATTAGAGATAAATATATTTTAATGAAAATTAATAAACAAGAAAGCATGAAATGTTCTTGAAAAGGACAGTACACTACTTGTTATGTTGCAAGCAAAATAAAATTGTGTATGCCGAGTTAATTCTGTACTTAGAACCTTAATCTTAATTGCAATTATGTTGACGAAGCGAAAGATGTTTAATGATTTAAATAAAAAAATACTAAACCTATTTTAAAAAGTTTCAACAGTGGAAAGATACATCTTTTTTTTTTTCTTTTGGACAATTGCACACAAATTGACCTAGTCCCAATCTAAGCAAAGCTTGTGTTAAACTAGGCAACAATATATTTACTTATATAGATAGATATATACATAAATATATAGAACATCCAAGACTAAGGTACAAATACTTGTGTTCATCACACAAATATCTGCCCTCAGCAGGGTTTCGAACCCGCAACCTCAAGTTTCGCAATCAGGACCTCTAACTAGTAGACCAGACGGTCGTCAGATCTTTATTGAGTAATATAGGCTTTGTTTGTTGAAAAAAAGATCAAGAAAACCGCAAGGCAAAGCTAGTGCATGTAAAGGCATGCCTCAATTGGTTCCCCCAATTCTTTCCACATTTTATGTAATATGTAAATATATAAAAATATTATATAAAAAATAAGAGGTGGTGGCCGAGTGGTTCGAGCAGTTGCCTGCGACGCAAAGGTCGCAAGTTCGAATCCCGACTGTACCAATTAGTTATTCTGAACTTAAGTACAGTGATTAGTCACACCACGAGCTTTACGGTGAAGGAAAACATCGAGAGGGAACCTGCATACGTCTGAGAAGAAATTCAAAGGCGTATGTATAGTCGTGCTTGAGTAACGGTGATGGACTTGCCATCTGTCACGTTGGCACCTTCTGGCGGAAAGTGGCTGTGTGGGTATTACCTATACTCCTCTGCCTACCCCTTCAGGGACCCCTGTGGGAAGGCGTGAGGATATATAAACATAGCACATTATAGCAAACAAATTATATGCAAAATGTACATACATATCATCACACCTAGCCTCATAGGGTAGGTAGAGAAAGTAGAGTTGATGTTCTCTTTAGACTTATATACCTCTTTCGCTTCATCCACATTCATCATCATTCATAAAATCCTATTATAATTCTGTTTTTGCAGGAAGTCAAATGTTACGTCCTTGGAGAGTTCCTATATTCTCTAATGCTGAATTGAATGAAGTTGAAGAAAGCAATATAATTTAAAGCCTAGTTATCTTAATTTTCGACACTTTTAACCCTGTTCATTCTATTCTTTACGCAATATGGTTTTCTTCTTTTGTAGGAATGCTATGTTGAAGAAAAATTACAGCAGTTCCATAATATAATATTTGAAAATGAGATTAGAACAAATTGAGCACCTCCTTCTTTTTGTAGTTGGTTACTAATGTCATCACTATTTATATTGCAATATGATATATATTTTTTAAATAAAAAGTACAAATTGATCATATAGCATAGCTGGTAAAACTCCAAAGAAAGAAAACATTAATGTTTTATTTCTTTTATCACAGCAGCAAACTGAATATTTTTCTAGGATTTATATTAATAATCACCTATAAATATTCATCACTAACTTGATCTTAGCTTGTTTAAGTGAAACTTATGTAATATGTAAATTATGTGGTCTTATATTTAGCAACTACTTATCTTAAATTATTCAAACATGCGTGCTGATAGGTGTGACAGATGTAGAGCAGAATAATAAGAGTTGATTGGTAGAGGTGCAGATATGACAATAAATGGTTAGCTTCTACTTTGCTTAACTTAATTACTGACAGATCAATGACCTATCAGAACCTGCTCGGATGCTCGTAAACTAACAAAGTACATAACAAAAACAAAGTCTACCATGAATATTAAACTCCGTTCTTTCTATAATTAGTAGAAGTGCGTCAATATTACTTACATGGATGTCATGGATAGAGCAATATTCCGGCTGTCCAATTCGGTAGTAGTCATAGTATTTGCAAACAGTTCAAGTCACTATTGTGGCAGCAACTCGCGAGCTACCATTAGCAGCTGCGTTTTTTGCTTTCATCATCCAAATACTAGAACTTTTTGTACGAAAACACAAAATTTATCTGTGATGGTAGTTTCAGTGACAGATGGAGATAATTGCCAATTTCTAACATGAACAGTTCTCTGTTCTGTTTTTTAACCATGGCAATCAAATACTCTTAAAGGATCTCTAACTGCTAGAAATATTTCAATCATCATCATCATAAATTTAAGTAATAACCAAAGTAGTAATAGAATATAACAGGGGCGTAGCTACCGCCGTATTTGCCGTATCAATTATACGGGGCCCCTCAAAGTGTGTAAGGAAAAAGAATAAAAACTTTCTAATTTATTTTATTTTACAAATGACAAAATGCTATAAAGCAATTCCTTTGTTTCCCGCCTTAAGCGTGCGTTCAAAAGTTGGCAGCACTACATCGTTATGGCGGGCTGCGGGACTTCCCCGTTTTACTTACTTCATCTTCAACTCAGCGGGGAATCCCCGGGAATCCTTCATCGATATCGCGATGTACGTGTACGTTGTTGTACTTTGCATTGGATGTTAAACCACGGAGTGCAGTGCACTGTTTATTTACGCGCTTTATATAAATGTGCATTACATTGTAATTCAGTACAAACAATATTGTTCTTCTGGTTTAGCAGTATTAGTAACGATTTGTAAAAGAAATGAGTGAAAGGAAAATAGATTATCCCAGCGGCGCTGAGAAAAGAAAAATTAAACAGAAAAGGGACGAGGTTATAAAAAAAGTGCCCAAAATTTCTTCATTTTTTCAGAGACAAGATACTGTGAGTGATTTAGATTGGAAAGGTAAGTACTACACAAATAGTATAAAACGCTGGGCTATGCTAAGTGACGATTCATCTGAAAAATATTTGATTACCCTTAAAAAGGTATGTCCTACCAGATGGTCTTCTAGGAACGACGCTTTATTAGCAGTAAAGAAAAAAATTTTACTAATCATGAAAACTTTGTACCAACTAAATTTAATTTCAAATAAAAAAGATGAACGTGAAGAATGTAAAAGTATAATTAATATTTTAGAGAGTTTTGATTTCTTAGTGCTCGTTCCATTTTTTTCTTCACTATTTGAAATTATTAATCCTGTTTCTAAAGCTCTCTGCAGCATGAAAATAATGACTTACAGAAATCTAGTATTTTATTAAGTAATCTTTTAAATAGACTGTGCCAATTAAGAAATCAGAATTCATTTAATAGTTTGCTAAATGAATCCAAAGATTTAGCAAAAAAGTGGGGGTTAACAACTGTTTTTAAAAACAGTAGGCGAAAGATAACGAAGCGTTTTTTTGATGAGTTATCACAAGATGAGAGAATTTCCGACCCGGAATCCTATTTCAAAGTCAATGTATACTATTGCTGTTTAGATATATTAATTTCTCAACCTAAAGAAAGATTTCAGAGCCTTAGCAACCTGAGTAGTATATTCGAAATATTACAACCGGAGAAACTTCTATCTTCTTCAAGCGAAGAGATATTAAACGCTTCCGGAAAACTGTCTGCTAAATACAGTAAAGACATCTCACTTAATCTTTGTGACCAATTAAAGGCTCTAAAAACATGCTTAAATTCTGAAATTAAAAAAAATTATTCCATTAAAGAACTCATTGAATTATTGCTAGTAAAATTCAATAGTCTTGCATCCAGTTTTCCCGAGGTAATCACAGCATGCTTTTTATTCTTGACCCTTCCAGTTACAACCGCAACGGCAGAAAGAAGTTTTTCAAAATTAAAACTAGGTAATAAAAAATTACTTAAGAACTTCGATGGGACAAGAACGGCTGTCAGACATCTCACTATTGTCCATAGAGGCAGAAACTTTAGAAATACTAAAATCATCATCAGCCATAAATGATTTAATAAATCAGTTTGCCGATAAAAAGGCAAGGAGAGTGAATATTTAAAATTCGATTTTTATTTGTAAAATGGGTAAATTATGTGATAAATAAATATTACTTCTCACAATATTTTTTTTCTTTTGTGAAAAATCTTTACCTCCATATAAGGGCCTCCAAAAAAATTTTTATACGGGGCCGCGACAAGGCATGCTACGCCACTGGAATATAATATAATTGTAGGGCACGCTAGCCTAAGATTGCAAATATTTATGTTTGTGTCATTGATGTATTAGATAAAACCTCATTGATTTGTGTACTTTTCGTGTAAGATCGCAAGTTCGAATCCCGACTGTACCGATGACTCTTACTGTTACAGTATACATTGTAATCTTTGACTCGTACTGAACATAAGTACAGTGTTTAGTCACACCACGAGTTTACGGTGAAGGAAAACATTGTGCCATGGTGGCCATGTGGTTGGAGTAGTAGCAAGTAATGCCAGTAGCAAGTTACAAGTTTGATTATAAATATATACAATTTTTTGGAAATGCTTATTTTTATTTATACGTTTATGCGATGGATTACAATTGAGGGTTCCCTAGTTTTACACATGACTATTACACTAGCTGTGCCCGCGACTTCGTCCGCGTGGAATAGTGACTTTGGGCAGCATTTTTAGGTTATATCTTTTGTTTTATTTTGGATATGATAAGTGAAGCGCACTACAATATATTGGTGAAAACATGTTTATTGTATATATGTAAATTATTTTATTATTATTATTGTGTATTATATTATTTATTATTATATATAATACACAGTCTACATAATACACAACGAAGTATGTAACATCTATAAACAAAATTGGGTAATAACAATTTAGTAGCTATCTGTGGCACTTTAAAATGTCAAACGACAATGTAATGTCATCGACAACATGATTCAAGTCAACACATGGGATTTGCTGCCAATTTAAATCTAATGTTGTGACCAGCTTAATGATATTCGTCTAAAAAAAAACAGTGAAAGCGATGGCAGATGAAAATGCCTTTGATAAAAAGAAGGCACATAGGGCGAAACAAGCCGGACGTAAAGCAGAGAAGAAGAAAAAGAAAAATAAAATTGACCAATCTAACCTAAGTGCTCGTCAACGAAATCCTAAAGCTTTTGCGATCCAGTCGGCTGTAAGAGCTGAAAGACAATTTCGTCGCAAGGAGGATGTCATTGCGAAAAAGCAACATATCCCACAAGTGGATAAGACGCCGTTGGAGCCCCCTCCTATCGTGGTTGCTGTAGTGGGCCCACCGCGCGTCGGCAAAACAACACTCATTAATAACCTCATCAAAAGTTTCATCAAGACTAATGTTACGGAAACGAACGGCCCTATTACTATAGTTACATCTAAAAAACGCCGTCTCACCCTCATTGAGTGCAACAATGATGTCAATTCCATGATAGATACTGCCAAATGTGCTGATCTTGTTTTGCTGCTCTGTGATGCGAGCTTCGGGTTTGAAATGGAAATATTTGAGTTCTTAAACATATGCCAGGTACATGGCATGCCTAAGATAATGGGTGTCCTAACTCATTTAGATGTTATCAAGAATGCTAAGACCCTCAAAACTACAAAGAAGACCTTGAAACATAGGTTCTGGACAGAAGTGTATTCTGGTGCAAAATTGTTTTATTTATCAGGCATTATACATGGGGAATACTTAAGAAATGAGATTAAAAACCTAGCCAGATTCATCTCTGTTATGAAATTTAGACCACTTAGTTGGAGAATGACCCATGCATATTTGCTTGCGGATAGATTGGAAGACATCACCAGTCAGGAGCTTATTCGGAAGGATTCTAAGACTAACAGAGATGTAGTGCTCTATGGCTATGTCAGAGGGGTGCCCTTGATGAAGGAATCTATGGTCCATATTGCCGGTGAGATGTCATAATTAGTAATAGATATATGTACCCTACATTGAACTGTCTACCATTGGATGTCAGGACTACTGAACAGATTCATGTACACATACATGAATCTGTTCAGTACATGTACATGTAGATATTTATGACACTAAATTGCTTGCAGACAATTAATTAGATGTCAATAAAATTATTGTCTTCAATGTAAAAAATTTGGTGTTTGTTTTACTGTCTCTTTTAACAGTTTTTTTAAATGTTGGTCATTTAATATTCAATGCATGACATTCAACTGCATAATATGCTCTTTTGCTACATAAGTCTTCTGCAGTTTTATTTGCATCTTAATTGAAGAAAGTGTGTCTCACTCAATGCTAATAGCACATAGTAGTAGCTATGCTAATGCTAGTGCACATCTAAAAATAAAATTGACC
>JACCPG010006646.1:0-10376 GCA_016069955.1 Drepana arcuata | reverse complement strand
CTGTGGACTTAATATTAATGTTCAGAGTTATTTATGTAAATAGGACTAATCCATATGTGGTGGCAGCAGAGGCTGCCAACACAATATAACAATCCTCCCCTCTCCACAACGAGCTCATTACTGGAGACCTTATTCACCGCGTAGGAATACAACGCAATAAACTGTGTTATTTGGCTACGGACTTCTATAAGATGGAGGTCCTGCCCCAGTCGGGCAGCTCTAAATCCGAACGAAGAAACCCCGTTATTTCCTACCTCTCTTATTGTGTATGTATCTTCACGCATTCCAACAGGGATCCCCGAATAGGTACGTAGAGGTGTTTAGGTTGTTCCTAAATATGTAAGTGCCAACGTGACAGAAGGCGACTCCTTCGCCGTTACTGAAGCACAACAATACATATACGTGTTTAAATTTCACCTTAAACGAATGCAGGTTTGGTATATAACCGTATGGCTGAACGAAATTTGATGTAATTTGGCACGTCGATTATTTATAATCGTAGGTATAGGATATCTTTAATTCCTAATACAATCTACTAAATAATTCAAACCTATAAAATTCACTGATCGTGTACGTTACGTCCCAATATGACCTAAATAATAATATTCTGTTTATTTGACGAACGTAAGAGAAAAGCAACTCCCCAATTGTGAGTATTCCATTCGCTCCAATGAAAATGATGGTCTATTTTCTCATTTGTTAATATAATAATATCGTTTATTGAAGGCATTCCGCCACAGTCCCGTATCGCCCACGGACCTCACGTAAGATATACGTGATAAAAGCACTTTGCAAAGAAAAACTTTTGAAACAAATAGCCATTTACAAATGACAATCAGACAATGTGATTGGACGCCGTATTTGTGATTTTCCCCGCGGAAACGGAAATGAGGGTCCGACCTTTTACGTCAGTGACAAGTCTTTGTAAAAAAAAAGCTCATATTTCGACGAATTCTTAAATGGAATTCATTCAAGTGCGAAATTGGATATTTTGTAAGAAGCAAACGTTATTAAGAATGGGAGCAGTTGAGCAGTAGCTATTTACCAAAAAAATATTATTACAACGCATAGCTCCTAAATACTAGGTTTGAAGAACGCTCAGCAATGATTTATATGACGTTTAAATAAAAAAAGAAGAACTTTGTTATTCCCCATTAATGGAGATTGATAAAATGAAATGCCAAATTGACAGCACAACAAACAAAAACTTATTCGTCAGCGAAATCATAATTGCAAGATCTAGCCCCAACTGTTCACACACTGTGAACATCTGGACGTCGATAGAATCAATACATTGGTATCCTTATTCTTTATATTGGCATACTAATAACGTTACCTAGTTATGACGTCACCCTAGCTAGTCCTAACATTTTACTCGCTTGTTAGTTAGTAAACTACGCTAATAACGCTTAGATTTTAAGGTAATAATAACAGACTCATGAATTAGGATGTATCGAAAGACGTCTGTACGAGAGAGAACTGGCGCTCTACTCACCTTACTTACCTCACAGAAACTCGACGTGATGATATGATTGTATCTACTAGATACATTTTAATAACAAATTCTGATACTGACATAAATGTTATGAATTTGATAACATAGTGTACAGTATCGTGTAATTACGTAACTCCTAGTACGTGGCTTTATCAGTTTAATATTAGTAATTTGTAATCTAGACATTTCACACAAAGCCTACTGATCTATGCCTGGCAAAGCCACACTAATAAAGCTGTACACGTAAATATTATTTACCTACCTCCATATGATAGCGGTATGTTATTTCGTTTATCTACCCGCTGTCCCAATTTTCTTTTTACCACAAATGTGGCAAATAAGCACGCAACCCGCCTGATGGTAATCGGTTACCGCCTCCTATGGACGTTTGCAACACAAGGGGCATCGCTCGCGTTTTGCTGACCATGCAGGAATCTTGTCACACCTTTCTTGAAGAACTTCATGATGACTCTCTGGGAAAAATATTCATAGGTATTGACCACAGGTGTATAAATATGCCAACAGATATTTGCCAGGTGACAACAGATATTTGTCATTAAAATTGTATGTGAGACGGTCATAGACTGGCAACTAAAATCTTTGTCCATGCTTTTGTTCTGAAAAAATCAATACACTATCGTTTGCCAAACAATTTTTCTTCACGATTTAGGACTACAATAACAGTATATCATTGAAGCTATTAGAAAGATTACGATATATTACTTTAAATAGCCTAAACGTGCCAACGCTAAGACATTACCATTTTTATTTCAGTATTAAGTACAAATATTATTGAATTTCATTGAGTTAACTGCGTACGTTTTATCGGTGTATGTTCTTCTTAATTACATTAGGAGCTATTTTGTTTTATTTCATCGTCTTGTGATATAACTCGCAACACCCGACAATTTTTAAAAGAAAACTGTTCCATTTTTGGAGACACCTCTGCCTTTCTGGCCCAACCCTTCGGAGACCCTTGTGGGAAGACGAAAAAAATATATAATGCAAGGGCCCATAAATTAAGGGACAATGTTATATAATACCCTCCTAATTAACAATTTGTATTGCTAACATTGACGTAGGTACCCACTGCTCCGCAAAAAGGGGAAACCATAATGCAAGTATAAAGCAAACCGTGAGAAACAATATTTTAATTAAAAGTTTAATGTATTCTCTAAGTGGGACGTTGAAGGAGGAATCTACAGGTTTATACGTTGCGGCTCGGAGACTCCACTGAGATCGCAGTAATTATTATGGATTTGGGTAAAATTAAGGATCATTTTATGCTAATTAATAGTAACTTTGGGCATCAATCGTGAAGCGGAAAGGAATGGGCGGAAATGTTATTGAGTTCTGAAGAAATGCCGAATGGTTCGTAAAGTTCCTTGCAACATAAAGCTTGTCAGTTCGACTCACACCTGTACCGAAGAGTTTCTGAACTTCTATACAGTGATTAGCCAAACCACCACTTTTACGGTCAAGTAAAATATCTAGATGTTCCCTGCATCTTTTGAGAAGAAATTCAAATAAATTTGTATAGTCGTGCTTGAAGAACGACAATGGACTATCCATCTATCACTTTGGAACTTAAAATCTTTGTTCGAAGATATATTAAGAAGAGTATGTGGGGACATACCACTGCCTAACAATTCGGTAAAGGCGTTAAGGCTTCTATTCTTCTATTCTATAAACGTTTGACGTTCCCAGCTCCGAATGTACTATCGATTTGATCTAGATAGTTAGAACTTGGTCTTTCTATACCTTAACACACGCTTTCGCTCACTTTCTTACATATAAGAATATACATGGAGTTTCTTGCCGGTTCTTCTCTATGAAAACGACCAAGTCGAACCGTGCACCTTTTTCGACGGCTTATAAGTGCCCAACAAGGCCTTAAATATATATGTATATATAAAAATCTGGCTATATATATATGTATTTATGCATATACAATCCTATATAAAATATAAAAATAAATAAGAAGGATGAGTGAAGAAAGATTGACAAAGCAGATATACAAAGCAAAAGTGTGTGCAAGAAGAGGCAGAGGAAGGCTATGTTACAACTACCTGGATCAAATCGATCGGACGGGAACGTTAAGAGTACTCGAAACCGACGAGCATGTATGAAGAGACAGATGAATGTGGACGAAGCGAAAGTGATATGTAAGTCTAGTGAGAACTGGCGCTCTATACTCTCTGCCTACCCCGTTAGGGACTTCGCGTGATGAAATGTATGTATGTATATTTAAAAAAATGCGTAGAATATTTTCTAATATATATATATATATATATATATATATTATCCAGCTTGTAATCTTGTACAAAATTACATCCAATTTCGTTCGACTAAAAATCTTTCTGGTCTTGATTCTGAAATGCATCCAAAATCCCCTGTTTTACATTTCGGTGCGATAGCTCGAATGACAATGACAGACATATATCAGCGTTATCATGGAAATGTACGGAGTGTCACCTGATGCGAGAACGACGACCAATTTGTGCTATGACGTCACATTGTGTATCTGAGAAAAGAAATGTACTACTCTTGCGTAAGATATTACGACGCTAGAAGGTATGTAATACGTTTTCCTAACATAATAATAATAATATTCTTTATTGTACACACACACACATATATAAAACAAATAGGATGACAACCAACAGCGAACACGAACATGTAATGGGCACAATAGGCGGCCTTTTTCGCAAAAGCGATTTCTTCCAGGCAACCAAGTGAGGAGAGAAAAGAAATAGAGATGAAAGTAAGTAAAAGTAACGTACTTGATAAGTATTGGGTACTTTATCAAAAAGCTACAAACTATCTTCACGCCTTTTTTTTAAATATTTTTTTTATACAACAAGAGTGGCAAACAAGCATACGGCCCACCTGATGGGAAACGGTTACCGTAGCCTATTTACGCTCACGATACCGAAGTATCACTTGCGCGTTGCCACTCTGTGTTCGGAGAGTTATAGTGTGAGGGCAGCATAATGGGTTTAATCCCTCTGTTTCCAACACAATGTAACAATCCTCCCCCTCACCAAGGAGCTCATTACTGGAAACCTTTATTCACCGCGTAGTCACAACCCAAAAAATTGTGTTATTTGGCTATAGACTTCTATAAGGTGGAGGTCCTGCCCCAGTCGGGCAGCTCCGAATGCGAACGGGAAACCCGTTATGCCCTTCCTCTCTTCCCGCAAGGGTCGCGACAGGCGTAGGGGGGTTTGTTGGTAGTACCCACATTTCACCGGTGATATATTTTAGGTGCCGACATGACAGACAGCGATTCCGCCGTTTCTCAAGCATGACTATATTTATTTATGTACATATAAAGACGTCGAGCCCCTCACTGCACAGGCAGAGAGAGTAGAGCGCCAGTACTCGGTAGACTTACAGTACTCTTTCGCTTCATTCACATTCATCAGACTCTTCATACATGATCATCTGTGTCGAATATCTTGACTTTCCCATCCCTGAGCGTCCGATCGATTCGATAATTATCTTGACATAAAATTGAGATAAAATCCAAAAACGTATAAATAATACGTTTTTGGATTTTATCTCAAACGCTAGCCAGTTTCCTCTCGATTTTTCTAGATAGCTTGTCGTGATTTAAGTTTAAAAACAAAAGAAAAGAGTTACAATTTAAATAGTGTCTTAAATAATTCCATCGCTCTACTCACGCCTTACCAACCCTACAGCAGACTCTAAATGCATTACGGTATGACAGACAATTGCATTTCAACCGACGTGACTGCAAATAATATCAACCCGCAACAGCAAGAAAGCCAAGAAGTATATTTATATAGACGACATGAAGAATGAACTTAAATGTAAGCTCAAAAGAATTTCTTAGCATGTACATAAACTGTAAAGGCCGTCGTGGCCGAGTGGTTCGAGCAGTTGCCTGCGACACAAAGATCGCAAGTTCGAATCCCGACTGTACCAATGAGTTTTTCTGAACTTAAGTACAGTGATTAGTCACACCACGAGCTTTACGGTGAAGGAAAACATCGAGAGGAAACCTGCATACGTCTGAGAAGAAATTCAAAGGCGTATGCATGCATAGTCGTGCTTGAGTAACGGCGACGGACTCGCCATCTATCACGATGGCACTTGATATTATACCTCTGGCGGAAAGTAGGTGTGTGGGTATTACCTATACACCTCTGCCTACCCCTTCGGGGACCCTTGTGGGAAGGCGTTAGGATATAATATATATGTATATACGAGGCCACGTTTCAACTACCTGGATCAAATCGATCGGACTCTCAAGGACGGGAACGTTAAGAGTACTCGAAACCGACGAGCATGTATGTAAAGACTGATGAATGTGGACGAAGCGAAAGAGGTATGTAAGGTAAGTCTAGAGAGAACTGGCGCTCTAAACTCTCTGCCTACCCCGTTAGGGACTTGGCGTGATGATATGTATGTATGTATGTATATACTAGCTGTCCCGCCCAGCTTCGCCCGGGTGAAAAAGTTAAACTTCCTGAAACACGATCGCAGCACCACCTATCGGGTCCAATTGTGATGTAAGCTATCCTATCTTTTAAGTTGGATCAAACTGCAGATGGTGTGCAAATTTGATTTGAAATCGGTTAGGTAGTTTAGGATCCCATCGCGGACAAACAACGTGACACGTGATTTATATATATTAAGATATAAACTGTATATTTATTGAATACCTAATGCCGGGCGTGTGTTACTTCGTTAAAAAAATAAATACATAACACCTAGTGTCTTTGTAGTGGATTAAAACTATCTTCATTATTGCCTTGCAGCCGGTTTGGGGCACATCGGTTGGGCAGTTTCAAAGTCCATAACGGACATAGCTAGAAACATTTTGTCGTATTTTGTTCAAACATATATAGATTCACTTAATTAAATATTACAAATGATAGTACATACATACATATCATCACGCCAAGTCCCTAACTGGGCAGGCAGAGAATATAGAGCGCCAGTTCTCTCTAGACTTACAAACCTCTTTCGCTTCGTCCACATTCATCAGTCTCTCCATACATGCTCGTCGGTTTCGAGTACTTTTAACGTTCCCGTCCTTGAGCGTCCGATCTATTTGATCCAGGTTGTTGGAACGTGGCCTTCCTCTGCCTCTTCTTGCACACACTTTTGCAAATGATAGTAAATGTTAGTTATTCCATAGTATAGTTTACAGTTGCAGCAACGAGTGTTAGATAAAAATAACTAGCAATAGTTACCGTTACTAAGATGACAAAAAAGGCACGGCATATCCAATGGTTAGTGGTTAGCCTAATACTTAGCCTTATTATATTTAATAAACTCATCGACTATATGTCGCAACAAGACGTGATCTAGCAATATATTTTCCATTAGTTCACCTATCGAGTACAGCGTCATTTCCGCTACGTGGCTTATTGAACGGTTATATTGGTGACTCTCGCAGACCGGCATTTCATGGTGAGGTGAGCAAACCCATGTTACAAAATACAGGGTGTACTTTTAATCTCGCGCGAATATATTTATGCTGGCATTAGAACTGACTTATGTTTAATTTCAGCACACAATAATTACGTCGAAACTTCTATCATAATCCGCCGTTGACGTGTGAGGTATCTTACATATATACAAAAAAATATGCCCTGCTAGTGCTGTAAAAAGCTATACTATAAATGAGACGTGCGGTTTGATAAGTCCCCTACAAAACAAGAATTGCTAGCGCTACACTCTGTACCAATGAGGATTTTTGAAATAAAGTAAAATGGGTTATCGAAATGCCGTTGTGGCCGAGTAGTTCGAGTTCGAGCCTGCAACAAAAAGGTGGCAAGCCCGAATCCCGACTCTACCAATGAGCTTTACGGTGAAGCAAAACATCGAAGAAACCTGCATAGATCTGAGATGAAGCTGTGTTTGAGAAACGGCGATGGACTCGCCATTTGTCACATCTGGCAACTAAATAATATCTCCAGCCACTAGATGTAGTACTAACTGCAATCTCTGCCTACCTTCTGGGACCCTTGTGGGAAGGCTCGAAGACATAGTTTCATTTAAATACTAAGTATGGGGTAAGTGAGATATTTTTTTTATATTACGTAAAGTAGTAGCAGAAGGATTCTTCTAGCAGTTGAGAAGCACCATTTCAGATGCAATAAGCAATCAGGCTGTGTACTAGTTAAACATGTATTATTCAGTACAAAGTTTGGAAACAAAGTTCGGAAACCAACTATTTCCCGGTGGGTACATCATAATTGGAAACTGTATTTTTTACTGTAGACGTAACTGCCTGGAGAGTCATTTTAAGTTTTAATGATAGTTTATTATTTTTCAACATGTACGGTAACATCGCAACGGCACTAGTGCACGTAGTATTATATTCATATTATTTGTAATGCTTTTTTAAACACGTACAATTTTGTTTTACTTTAGAGTACAATAATTAATCTTTAAGCTACGCTAAGAAATAATATATCCTCACGCCTTCCCATAAGGGTCCCCGAAGGGGTAGGCAGAGGTGTATAGGTAATACCCACACACCCACTTTCCGCCAGAGGTATATTAGGTGCCAACGTGACAGATGGCGAGTCCATCGCCGTTACTCAAGCACGACTATACATACGCCTTTGAATCTCTTCTCAGACGCATGCAGGTTTCCTCTCGATGTTTTCCTTCACCGTTAAGCTCGTGGTGTGACTAATCACTGTACTTAAGTTCAGAAAAATTCATTAGTACAGTCGGGATTTGAGCTTGCGACCTTTGCGTCGCAGGCAACTGCTCGAACCACTCGGCCACCACGGCTTTAATAAGCGGCTAAGAAATACTATATTTAAAAATAGTGCATAAAAGCATTTAAGATTAGCACATTCAAACAAACAAAACCCTATATAGATAGGCTAGCTACAAAATTAATTCAGCGAAGCACAGTTAAATTTATATGGCACGTGTCTGTGGTAGCCACTTACCATCACATCCTCATCATATTCGCCATATGTAGATTAATTGTACCTATAATTACATTAATACTGTCAACGTTGAATTTAGTTACTCAAATATGCCTTCGAGAGGAGTAATAATGCCCAGAATTTGTGTTGCCAGATCTTAATATATATAATTACTAGCTGTCCCGCCCGGCTTCGCTTGGGTGAGTGTTCATTAACACACGCACAGAAGAAATAGTATATAATTTTTACATCATAAACACCTTCTCCTGACAATAAAGAATACATAAAAGAAAGATTTATCCAATTTAGTGCAGCCGTTTGGAAGTTATGCGCATACAAACTTTTCGGTGATTCATTTTTATTTATAAATATACTGTGTGTATGTCCTAAATGGTCAGACTGATTTAGATGATACAAGCCCAATACACCCAAGCGAAACTGGGCTGGCCCAGCTATTTTAATTAATTATTATAATACAGTAGATAATAGAAAAGGAAAGATGATAAGTCACTTTATACCACATGACAGTTTAAATAAATCTTGAAAGGTGAGGTAGAGGGAAAGAGAGAAGACCAAAATTTGTATAATATGAGTCAGGTCAAAGAAAAAGCGTGTCTCAAAAAAGATTGCGCTGGACTGAGGCAAATAGAAGGAATTGCATCAAAGGTATTATGCAATTATTATTATTAACTTAATGCACAACTAATTACAGACAAACACAACATAAATTGTGCCTTTGATTTGCTTTTCAGGCGTATGCAGATTTCCTCTCGATGTTTTCCTTCACCGTAAAGCTCGTGGTGTGACTAATCACAGTAAAAAAAACTCTTTGGTACAGCCGGGATTTGAACTTGCGATCTTGCGATTTTTATTTTGAAACGGCATTTTATTGATTAATTTATTAAAGTGTATATGTTTTTACAATTGGATTTGTATTGTTTACATTGACGGGCACTACAAAAGAAGCCAACAAAAATTTTAATTAACCCATTGATTTGTAATCAACATATCTGATTACTGAGTCAAGCTCGTTCATTAACGACAATAATCCAATTTACTCGCAGTTAATACGAGCCCAATAACACTGAGATGAATTTGTACGATAACATTAACAGTGAATATAATGTGATGTTGTCATATATTTATGTTCATTGATTATTACATACCTATCGTGGTAAGGACATGAATACGTAAGTATGTAATATATATATTTTTTTATATACCACTTGGGTGGCAAATAAGCATGCGGTCCGCCTGATGGTAAGCGGTTACCGCCGCCTATGGACGCTTGCAACACCAGAGGTATCACTCGCGCGTTCCCGACCCTGCAGGAAACTTTTCACACCCTTCTCGAAGAACTCCATGCTGTACACTCCAGGGAAAACCTCAACGGGGAGCGCATTCCACAGCCTGAGCGTTCGCGGAAGAAAACTCCTTTGGAAGCGCACAGTGCGAGACCTTTGTGGTTCCAAGATATGGGACACCCCTGAATGAAGACGAATGAATTCAGATACATCATTTTGCCAGCAGTAGATCACGACTTTTAAATTGACTACGGTGGCAGGTTGAGCAGAGTTGGTAAGTATTTTCTTCTCGTTGTAGATGTGTGGTGGTGAGTCCAAACACCACTGAATTCTTCACAAACGCTTTTGGGATGACATGAATAGAAAGAAAAAAATATAAAGTATGCACTCATTGTGAAAAATTCTTTAAGACTCAATAAAATGTATAATAGTATTTTTACAATATTCTGTAAGGTGGTACTACCATATTCAAATTCAGAACGGGAGAGTCGTTATCTCTCTTCAGTATATATAAAGATAGCATTGTTCTATCAGTGTTCTATGAAAGCATTTACAAAGTTTAAGCTTATTTCGCCTAAAATAATAGTAAGATTGGTACACTCGTACGAGATTACCTTAGAGCGGTATCACTAAGTTTTAACTGATTAATAATAT
>JACCPG010006643.1:0-20012 GCA_016069955.1 Drepana arcuata | reverse complement strand
CTGACTTTGCATTTGAAACAAAATCGGTATAGATCCCAAGGTCGCGGATTCGAATGCAAGAAGGTCTTGATATATTTCTGTAACTATTGGCAACTACCCAAACTAAAACAAATGTAGATTGAATAATTGCAAGTGTCTTCTTAGCAGGCTAGCGCTTGGCAGGGATTTGGTTAATTTTTTTTTTTTTTTGTTTTGTCTCTCGTAGCGTGAGTTCCGGGACCTTTTGCTACTTAACCGGTCAATGGCGAGACCTAGGCCTCCAGCCAGTAATTTTGGGTATTTTATTCGTTAACTTTATATTTCTTCTCAAACGTATTTAGGTTAACCTTGAAGATGGTATGATTTATAATAATATTTTAATTCTGAAAAAAAAATAAGCCGGTATATAAAAAGCCGTGGTGGCCGAGTGGTTCCAGTAGTTGCCTGCGACACAAAGATCGTAAGTTCGAATCCCGACTGTACCAATGAGTTTTTATGACCTTAAGTACAGTGATTAGTCACAACACGAGCTTTACGGTGAAGGAAAACATCGAGAGGAAACCTGCATACGTCTGAATCTTATGGGAACGCGTGAGGATATGTATGTATGAAAAAAATATTTGGCCGTCAGGGTTCAAATTTGCAATCGCTGTAGGTGACTATTCGAACCATTCGGCCACCACGATTCTTTAAAGATTTGTTCAGACAACAAATGCGTAGCCTCAACTATCTGAGACGGTCTTGCAGTCTATTAAGACTAGCATAGCGCGATTATTGTGCAATTCAAGTCCACACTTCATAGCATGGTGCGATAAACAGTTGTACTCAATTTCAAAGGTGTTGAATGGGGTATGATCTTGCACTTTGTAGGAGATCCTTATTTGCAAATATTAATTACCAAATATGTTATATTTATACACGAATTAGTTATAAAACGTAACATTTTCATACGTGTGTTAGCAACAAGAGAGATTTTGTTTTCACGTTTGATGTTTCTTCAGAATAAGTATGCGAGTGTGTACTCAATTACGATAATTTTGTTGTTTGTGTCGTTTTATTTAGGTTATAGCTGCCTATAAATAAATAAAACGTAACGTAGATTTACAAAATAATATTCAGTAATATAACCTTAATTTTATTAAAACCACTTTAATGTGAAAGTATTGTTTAAAAAAGAAAGTTAAAAGAATACTGTTATGAAAGACAATTCCGATAATGAAAATGTATTTTTGCAGCGAGGCGAGGCGACAAAAGGTTTGGCCTCCAAAAAACAGCCGTCCTGCCTGTTTCACGTCGTTGGAGCGTAGGCACTGATTGGCGTGCGTGTTACTGTAGCCACTGATTACCTTTCGAACATACCACATATCGGACGCTTTCTAGGATCGTGGTCAAGGTTTAAGCAATGGTGCTTAAATTAGATTCAAGGGAATGTTTGAACATTTAATAAAGTGGGCGGGCATTTAAAAATTCAGGGCGGTAGCTGGAGGAAGAAGAAAATACAAATGGGTGGACCACATCTCACAGACTACTGAGAAACTGAAGGAGAGTTGCTCAGGACCGGGACATAGGCGTAAAACCGGGGAGGGGATACCATACAGTAGGTGAATGTTGCCTGAATATGATGATGAAGTCATGCTTGAGTAATAAAATGAGGAATTTTGCTTACCCCTTCAGGGACTTTTGTAGAGGCGTGAAAATGTATATACATTTTAAGCTATAAATCTCTTTAGCTCGAGTGTGATTAACGAATTCTCTGACCGCAATCTCGGAGATAGACGTGGACAGTATTCCCCCACTTCCACTCAAGACATCGATTAACTGCGAGACAATCGAAAACTGCCGTTAAATTGAACGGTTGAAAGTAATTTATTACCAAAACGATTTGGCGCTAAACCGTAATACATTATTTTCGATAAGTTTACGGCTTGAATATTGCTAGAATATTTTCAGCCAAACTCAAATTCGTTTGTGTTTATGTCGACTGATTCTGTAGCATTTTGGTTATGCGCTGCTTTTCATGGAAATCGTTGTGAATTTGAATCCCAGCCGTAAACATTACTATGTTGTAGCCTTAGTATTTTTATAAATTAGCATATTTACAAGAGTTATTCGTCCATCTTTTTTTAATATTCTTAAGTCAAAATTGTTCGCAAATATAATATTTTTTAAATATATTAAAATTGAAGTAAAAAAGTTTTAAATTCAAAATTCTGAGTAGCAGGTTTTGCTTGCTTTTTAGTTTGCGGTTATAATATGAAATTAGAGCAGTATTCCTAAATACTACAGATAATTACAGAAAGAAAAGTGTAATACAGACATTAGTGCCATTCAATTAACTTGTCCATCGACATTTTGCGCTGACCTAGAATTTTTTGGGTAATTAGTAGAACTACGTACAATTGAGCCTCGTCCTAATGACGTCAAACTTGCCAGATTTACTTTTGTTTTTTATCTAAAGTTCGGTTAATTAAACACGTTCATAGTAATAAGTAAATTTGAAATCAGCTCCTTTTAATTGTCTCCAGTGGAGCGGCCCACTCATTATTGTCTTGGGCCAAAAGGACACTCAATTACATCGTATTTCAAAATAATGTTATCGAGGAGTCGTTCAGTCTCGCTAACTGCGATTTTATAGATCTTCTGCGACCAGTTTGCCCGTTACACCCAACTTTACCTATTAACAAGTAATGATATTAACGGAAATTTCACAAAATTATTCCTTTACTAGCTACATCCCGCGATCATACCCGCGGCGTCAAAATCAAACATTACACCCCTTTACACTCCCAAATAAAATTTTACTGTGATGGCCGTGTTGTTCGAGTAATGAAAAACGATTAATCACACCACGAGCTTCACCTCAAACGAGAGAAAACCAGCATTTCACAGTGTTAAAGAATAAATTCAACGATATATGTGTAGCCGAGCCGTGCTATATAAATGGCGACTGACTGACCAAACAAATCGTTATAAATATGGGTGCATAAAACCTCTGCCTACTCTGACTTTAGTGGCCAGGAGTGAAAATATAAAACAATAAAAAAAAATATGTCTTTTTATGCAGTAAAGAAGCGAAAACGTAACAGATAGACATACATTCGCATTGAAACTATTAGTATGGATAATGTCAATGTTTCTCTATTGTTTATTTGATTTTATTGGCCGTGACTGCAGAGATATGATACCTACATAACTATTTTTAGGCATTGGTATCTTTAACTATTTATTAATATATATTGGTATATTTGTTTTCGAGTATGGATTGTGTGACTAAATGCTTGTTTCAATGCGTGTTTTGTTTTGACTCCAGTATAAGAGGAAACCTTACTGAGAGCTTGATAGCATTATTTTATTGGAGCCGTGGTGGCCAAGTGGTTCGAATTGTTGCTTGCAAGAAAACATGGCAAGTTTGAATCTTGACTGTACCAATGAGCCATACTACGAGCTTTACGGTGAAGGAAAATATCGAGAGGAAACAACTGCATAGGTTTGAGAAGAAATTGATAAAAACGTGCTTGAGCAACAGTGATGGACTCGCCATCTCTCGAGGCGGCTCCTAAAATATATCTCTATTTTGATGGCACCTAAAGTGTGTGCATGGGTACAACCTACACGCCTCTGCCTACTCCTGCTTATCCTTGTGGGAATATATATATATATATATATATATATATATATATAAATATATAAAGAGAGCAGAGCAGCAGTGGGACATAGATGACTATAAAGATGACGTAAATAAAATAAGCTTATTTTTTTGTGGTTTATACAATTTTTTAAACTGGTTCAAATGTACCTATACATTAATACGAAAATAACTTAAATTGATACATCTCCATCCAAAATCTGGTATTGTAACTTTTGCCTATCGGGGATTCTTGTTAAATGTTGTGAAATGCATTTTTATACTAGTTATAGTCCGCGATTATATATATATTTATTATATATTTTTATATTTTTCTCTCCCTCGAGTGCTACAATATTAAGCTATAACAATGAAAAATACACGATAATCCGTTCTGTAATTTTTTAGTTTACCTACAGACCGACAGACGCGACGGGGACTTAATTCTTTAATATTTGGTGATACTGTCGTTTCATTGAGTATATATTTTATCTTTATGTAGGTATATTAAAAGGAAGATCAACATTGTTATGTACTCCAGATATTACACTCGGTCCCTAGCGAGCGTAGCGAAATCATCCCGAGACGGTCGCGAGTTGTGCTCACCCTTTTTATAGCGGAGATGAATTATGCCATAAAATATTTATCTCCTTTTGGGGATATGTAACGCGTCTGCTTCTTTTTGATGATAATACACTAAATCCCCATTTTATAACAACACGATATATATTGACGCATTCCATTGCCCTTACTTAAAACAATTTTAGTTTCATGTTTGAAGAGAACAGCATGGTGGCTCAGTAGTTAAAGTCAACCGTAACGTCAAGATTGCAGGTACGAGCTTCATCGGTCTATACTAATGAGTTCTTATGTTTTATAGTACAGTGACCAGCCACACCACGCGCTTTAAAGAGAAGAAAGTCATGCGTCCGCGTTCGATCTTACTGTATTCATTGTGTAGATGACTTCTTAAGCATACTAAAATTATACCCGCCATCTGTCACGCTAAAAGTTATCTGTGGCGCAGAGAGGACGTTTCTACTCTGCTTACCCATGCGGACCCTCGTTATTATTTATGAATACCTACTTGAACCGCTGGCCACCAGGAATATACATATAACATTTCATAGGCAGGCATGATGGTAGGCAGAGAGTCTAAATTGCCAGCTCTCTCTAGACTTACATACCTTTTCTAGCTAAGTAATTCAACTCAAATTCTTACATTTCATATAAAGGACACAAAAGCAAACTTTGTTTTCCAATACCTTTAATCTATGTCAATAATCAGCGTAGAATACTTTGTGTAATATCATAAATCATAAATTTAGAAAGGATTAATGAGTCAAACTTAAATAAGTATTTAACGTAAGTTTGATATTATAAGAAAGAAGATATAATATGAAGTATATATAAAATAATGAACCTCCGACATGAAAATACAAATACAATGAACATATATATATATATATATGTATATACTTTACCTTTCTTAAAACATTATTACCTACGTTGGAGCTCTCAACATTAACTACATTTAGCCGCGGCTCGAATATATTGCGGGTCATCTACGAAGACATTTGTCACGAGTCAGTAATTTGCGGAATGCGTGGTTTTCTTCATATTCCCTCGGAGTAATCCTCAAGAGTAATTTGTCAAAATTTCAACATTTTGGCGAGCGGTGGCTCCACCCTAACTCTAAGCTCGTTTGATAAACTCCTTGCATTATTTCGTGTCAGAGTTCACTTGAACACAAACCCTCCACTACGTGCGCCGTTGTGCGAATTTTTTGCATTACACGACCTCCCATTGTAAGTCATAATGTGAGAGGGTTGCGGTCGTAGGAATATGGTGACGCGGCGGTTTCGGTGAGTGAATGGTTTAATGAATCGTGAAAACCGTTGAGCCATTGCTAGCAATGAAATTTAATCTGAAACTATTAAAAGGGCTTTACGACATGTAGATAATGAATTCACGTCATCATCGATGTAGCCGCTTTTCGTTGTTTTCTGATAATTGTGTAAATTTATTTTACTTACCTAAAATAAATCTTAATAGCAATTACTTAAGAGCCGTGGTAACCGAGTGGTTTACGTAGTGGCCTGCAAAACCAGGCGAGCGAACTCCAAATTCCGGGGTTCTGTACCAATGAGATAATTCTGAACATAACTACAGTGATGTATCTCACAAGCTGAAGGAACACATGGTGAGAAAACCTACACACGTTTTAGAAGAAATTCAATGGCGGTACAACTATTGTCGAGTTTGAGAAACCGATATGGCTCGCTATTTGTCGCATTATAGCCTTAATATATATCCAGCGAAATGAGTCTTGCTACATCTCTGCCTATCACTTCGTGGGGCTTTGTGAGAAGGCGTGAAGAACTTATGTAGTTGGTTGCATTTAGCTAATACTCTGCTATATTATCTCTTGGCGAGTTAAAGTTAACAGATATTTTATTTATTTATTTATTAGTTTCCAACAAGAAATACTTACACAATATTCTTAAGAGCTAGCAATTTCATCACATGGTAACGTATTCCTGTATCGTAGACATAGTTTTGCCTCATGTGGTAGCTGAAGAGAGAAGAGTGCCACTCCTCTAAATTTACAAACCTGCGCCTAAGTTTTCTCCAAATTCTTTTATAAATTTATGTATTCTTATATATATATATATATATATATATATATATATATATATATATATATCCTCACGCCTTCCCACAAGGGTCCCCGAAGGGGTAGGCAGAGGTGTATAGGTAATACCCACACACCACTTTCCGCCAGAGGTATATTAGGTGCCAACGTGACAGATGGCGAGTCCATCGCCGTTACTCAAGCACGACTATACATACGCCTTTGAATTTCTTCTCAGACATGCAGGTTTCCTCTCGATGTTTTCCTTCACCGTAAAGCTCGTGGTGTGACTAATCACTGTACTTAAGTTCAGAAAAACTCATTGGTACAGTCGGGATTCGAACTTGCGACCTTTGCGTCGCAGGCAACTGCTCGAACCACTCGGCCACCACGGCTTTCTTTCTTCTCACGGCATCTTTGATTGTTCAATTAACTTGATCTAGGTAGGTATCTATCTACCTTTCAGGTAAGTACGTAGCATGTAGTTGTGATTACATTTTGCTAGTAGAACAAATGACAACTCTCCATGTGAAAGAATACAAAGGGTACCTGACATACTACAGTTTTGTTCGTGTTCGTTCGTTCGAATATATTTCTATTTGGAGAGACTTTTTTTTTAATACCACATGGGTGACAAACAAGCATGCGATCCGCCTGATGGTAAGCGGTTACCGCCGCCTTTGGACGCTTGCAACACCAGGGATATCACTCGCGCGCTGCCGACTCTGCAAGACATACAACTAAACAACGTTACTTTATATGGACACGTTTTGTATATATATCCTCACGCCTTCCCACAAGGGTTCCCGAAGGGGTAGGCAGAGGTGTATAGGTAATACCCACACACCCACTTTCTGCCAGAGGTATATTATGTGCCAACGTGACAGATGGCGAGTCCATCGCCGCTACTCAAGCACGACTATACATACGCCTTTGAATTTCTTCTCAGACGTATGCAGGTTTCCTCTCGATGTTTTCCTTCACCGTAAAGCTCGTGGTCTACTAATCGTGGCAGACTAATCACTGTACTTAAGTTCAGAAAAACTCATTGGTACAGTCGGGATTCGAACTTGCGACCTTTGCGTCGCAGGCAACTGCTCGAACCAATCGGCCACCATGGCTCCTAATATAATTATGTAACTACATATATGCGAGTAATTTCCCTGATGTTATGAGCATGGCAAGACGCATGCTTGTTTGCCGGTTTAGTCTTAAAGAATGGTTTAAAAGGTATTCGGTTTCTTTTGGGTTTTTTCTAGATATACATATTTTATAAGAAGCTATATAGATCATTATAAGAACATAAGCAGATAAATATTATTCTACTGTTCTTCTGCTGTTTTTGTTCCGTTCATATATCTCATTTGAAAACCTACTTATTTCCGGTAGGGATCACGTAAGCAGTTTGTATTATTCAACCTTTAACTCCCAACAACTTTGACCCACATTAACTTTCATCACTTTGATGTAAATGTAAAGTGAAACATTTGAAAAAGGAACACCGTCCATGCTAAGTGAACAAAGAATCTTCGTGGCCACTTTCAATACATTATCGGAAAAATACGATCATAAAACAAAAGAGTAGTAAAACAGTATCTAATGGACTGGGGTTTAATCCCATTGGCGCTTCTCGAGATATGGCGACAAGGAATAATGGATTGGTTGATCTTATCCTCACCCAAACTTGTACAAAGCTACGGCACTTAACGTCTGCAGTAAAATAATGGGACATTTTGATTTCAAATTTAAACCTATAGTACTACTAACAATATAACCGCAAAAGGTTAACATATTCCAATTATAAATATAAAATGTAATGTAAGACAAGTTAAACTGTCACACAGCTATTAATTAATATCTTTGACGTGGGTAATATTATATACACCAGAACAACTCCGTGTAGTGTATCACGATTTCATGAGGAGATTCGTTGTCACTATAATTTTATTTCTTTTAAATGGTACCAACCGCAAAAAAATAATAAGCTGCTGAAGTAAAATTTATACCAACAATTTCACCTTTACACATAATAGCTATCATTAACAGTAGGAAGAGCATCTAATGAAAATTTTATCGTAGCAGGAAAATGTAATGAGCTAATTATTACTGGAATGTATTATCAACAGTAACTGTATACTTCTACAAATACTGAAATAGCCTGACGGCTATCTCGCTAGTAGCTATATGACTCGTGGTAGAGGAACAAAATACACATAGCAGATGAAATCAGTCCTAAGCAAACATGTTGAGTAGTTTGAGAGATCACTTATGAGACCAGATTGCCAGTTGGAACCCTAGCAGTCTGTATTAGTAGCAATAAACATACTATAAAGAAATCTGCACACATTTTACAACTCAAAGGCGTCGTGAACGACATGCTTAAGAACTAGGCTACACAATTATATATCAGGTGAAAGGCGGATGTAAAACACCTCTGCCTATTTCTTGAGTCACCTTTGTGGCAAAAGCGTGTATATAAGATCAAATCAAGAGTATTTCAATACTAAAACTTTTTTCTTATATAATACATGTCTTAGCTCCAATAGCCTGACGTCATATATGTCATCATCATCATATCATCACACTGAATCCCTAACGGGCAGAGGCAGAGAACGTAGGCAGAGATTATAGAGCGCCAGTTCATATATGTATTAGTCCTTTTATACATGACTTTATCAAAACGACTTTAAATTCCTTCTTAACATTTTTATTCTATGTTAATACATGACATTATGTATGCTAAAACGTATTTAACTTGCAAACCTCAAAACACTCGCTTCCAAAGTTCCCTTCTGTGTCCATACTTAACAACTGACTTAGAAACTTATAAAGTCGAAATGCCAGCCCTTGTTCACAGTTTAGTATCTCTTAGATATATCAGGAATAACAAACGACAGTACATTGTACTGCAATTTAAATTACTCTTGAAACTTCAGCATTGCGTTAGAGCCCTACAAAACGTAGAAATATCAAATGTTCGAAACTTTTGGTCGCTGCGAAACAGTTTCGCAAATTGCATGTAATTTGCGCGGTTGCCTGAAAAGGAATCTACTAATGGCCGCGCGGAATCCGCCTCTATAGGTACAACTGGCAAAACAAGCAATCGCAATCAACTAGATGGTACTATTAAGGGCTCGTTCCACCAACCCTTGATGAACGGTGTTCAAAAGACTGATGACTGGGGCGTGTTTGAAACCGATTTAAACGATCCCAAAATTACTGTAACGCTTGTTATACAATGTGTAAGTTGACGAAAAGGTTCACGTTCCTACTACCTAGATAAAATGGATCGGACACATAGGGATGTCAACGTCAAGAGTACTAGAAACCGGTGAATATGTATGAAGAGACTGATGAATGTGGACGAAACGAAAGAGGTATGTAAGTCTAGAGAGAACTGGCGCTCTATAATCTCTGCGTACCACGTTAGGGTCTCGGCATGGTGATATGATGATGATGATGAGTATCTAATTATCTACGAATTGTTAATCTACAATTGGACCCGTTATAATGTAATAGGTGGCATTGCGATCGTGTTTCAGGAACTTGATTTTTTCTCTCGAGCCAAGAAGCGGAACAGCTAGTTATTTATAAAAGAGAGAGGCTTTATTTATATAAAGCGACTTTGTTTAGTGAAGATACAAATTTATTTTAATAGTAAATGGAGCGTAGAATAAAGTAACCTAAGTCCGGAGGTTACTTCTAAAATCCGGATAGAACAAAATAAAAGGAACAAGTAATTTGGATGCGCGAGAGGTACTCGACGCTGCTCGAGTTCTTCGTGAAGGTCGTGAAGGATTAATAAATCTTTAGTCTAGATGAAGGCGTATATAACTCTTAAAGGCTTTCTGTAAATAACGCGAAGGATTTTTTATTGGTAATGTAAGGTATGAACCAGTTGGGAACAGACGTATCATTGCAAGGCGTCGTGACGAAAATTCAAAGAGCTCATTAGTCCTAAAACAATATTAACTTACGACTTGTTTAAACATGGGCCAACCAAAATCAGGGAATCCTTGTTGTATTAGACATCCTTCAAGTTGGCACGACGTGGGTCCATCGGCAATGGACGAAGGGTTAACATTTTAAGGTTACACACACGACACGATTTGTGTGTCATGTTAATGTTATTCAATGTATATTTGATATTTCTTTTCGATTATTGGATATAATATTATTATATTTAATACTTTTATTAGTATCATATATAATATATGGTTTGGACATATAGAAAGGATGAGTGAAGAAAGATTGACGAAACATATATGCAAAGCAAAAGTGTGTGCAAGAAGAGGCAGAGGAAGGCCACGTTCCAACTACTTGGATGAAATCGATCGGACGCTCAAGGACGGGAACGTCAAGAGTACTCGAAACCGACGAGCATGTATGAAGAGACTGATGAATGTGGACGAAGCGAAAGATGTATGTAAGTCTAGAGAAAACTGGCGCTCTATACTCTCTGCCTACCCCGTTAGTATCATACATACGTATATTAGTATCATATTATATGTAAGAGTTATAGTGATCTAATACTTTATGTTGTCAGCCGAAAAGCTTAGAGGCAGGTGAAGAAAACCATGTTACATTGGTTTGACCTTATAGAAGAGACCGCTGATCAAAGGACAAAAACAAATATAATATGACACACATTTTGATGTCCATTCTATGCTATGTAATATATATGTATCTATCAACAAATTAAGCTAATTCTTATGTGCACACCCGCTTCCATGTTTCTCCTGTCAACGGTGGTTGACTGGTAGAAAATGCTTTAGCATTAAGTCCACCATTGTACTTGAATTGTGCATAAATATTAAATAAATAAATAAATAAATAAATAAATAAGTACCCGAATTTAACGTAAAAATTATTTAATAAACTTTTTCACTATCTGACCTTTTAACAACCAGCTTCACGTCTAAAGTCCCAACAGAGTAAAAAGTATGAAGACTTGTATAAACTTTTTCCGATCCGACATTTGATATCTTACTTAATTGAAAAGTGAAAGACACCTTTACCAACTTTGAGAAGGGACTTACGTTTTTCTAATTAGTAAACTTCAAGAGACGGTAAGTATGGTTTCTAGCTTTTTGTAATTTTTAAAACCTTTTAAACCTTGGGTAATTGGAGAGGTAAATTACTACCAAGATTAAATAAGTGCATTTCCTTTCTAATTGCGCTTAAGCTGTCAATATCTCCCTCTTCTTTTACTCTTCTTTTCCCCCGCCATTTCCGATTGTTCAGGTGAATGTACAGTTCACCCCGCTATCTTCTTCTGAAAATATTTAAATGTATTAATAATGGTCAATACTATTATAAATAGAGCAATTGTAATCCGAAACAGGAAACATATAAGATGATAGAAGAATGCAATATTCTGCCCATACGTACATACGTACGTACATACATGTAAAAATATCATCACGCCGAGCCCTTCAGTTTTCTCTACACTTACATAAATACCTCTTTCGCTACGTCCACATTAATCGGTCTTCATACATGCGCCTGGTATCCAGTACTCTCAGATGTTCATTCTTGAGAGTCCGATCGATTTGATCCAAGAAATTGAAATATGGAATTTGTCTATCGTCCTCTTCTTGCATACACTTTCACATTGGACATTTTATAATACTAGCTGTCCCGCCCAGCTTCGCCTGGGTAAAAAAGCTAATTACGATATAGTACGATTGCAGCGCCCAATTTTTTCGGGTCCAATTGTGATGTAAGCTACCATATCTTTCAAGTTGGATCAAACTGCACAGGATGTGCAAATTTGATTGAAATCGGTTAAGTTGTTTAGGAGTCCATCGCGGACAAACAACGTGACACGTAATTTATATATATTAAGATAAATATTGTATATATTATATGTATAGAGTAATTTCAACAATACGAAAAACTCGCGGACTACGTGAGGGAACAATGGAAAACCTTTAATAACATAGCAATAACGACAAATACAAATTCCTTGCGCGCTGATGTAACAGTAAAACAATGAAATGAAATAAATGTTAGCATGGAAATGAGTCAAGGAGATGGGAATGATGGAACGGCTACCATTTGCGTCAGCCACATGAAAAATATTTGTACTGATCTTGTTTACATTGACATCGTAATCTGTACGAGCGTCGCGTGGGACACACGCTTCTACGCCACGTTGAACATATGTTAATACTTAGGGGTGGCTAAATTGCGATACAACTTACGAAAGCATCTCCTGCACCGATAAATAAATCAAATTAAGCATCATAACTAATATTATGAAAAGTATGATTCGTTTTCACGTTTTAACTACTACTTTAACTGGTTAAAGTGTAATTTTGAATTCACGTTGGGGTACGGAATACTGTTTTAGATAGCATTAACAGCTAACTAGCTAGCTTGTGGTGCAACTAATAATATTTCTTTATTTTGTAGCTTTACAGTGCCTAACTAACAATATTTTAAGGTAGGTACATAACTATTTGTCATTTAGTAGATCTCTTTAACGGTATTTTCTTACAAGTACATGCTTTTATATGGTTGGCAGCCCTGGATCTAGCATAAAATGCAAACTGGAATCAAAATCCTCTTATCGCCCTGAAGCATAAAGCTTGAAATTGATATTTAATAACTCGAAATCGAGCAAAATCCTACAGTTTTTAACGCATACGCGGCGTGATGCGTTTGTTGATGTTCATGGAAAATCAATTGTACCAATTTTCAGATTTACTGGTGCACAAGTATTATATTTATGTAACAGGCTCTGGTGCTATACGTTAAAATAGAAAATACAGAGAAGAAATCAATTATAGCGTTGTAAGTTTGTTTATAATAACTCATAACCTATTTTCTACAATCGGTTAATTATCGATTTTAGAAACACTTTCACTCAAGGAAATCTGAATAATTCCGAAATTCCCACGAAGGTAGTGGTGAATACGTTTTATGTTCAATCGACGAAACCTGCGACGTGGATTACATTAGTACATTATGTAACAGGCTCTGGTGCTATACGTTAAAATAGAAAATACAGAGAAGAAATCAATTATAGCGTTGTAAGTTTGTTTATAATAACTCATAACCTATTTTCTACAATCGGTTAATTATCGATTTTAGAAACACTTTCACTCAAGGAAATCTGAATAATTCCGAAATTCCCACGAAGGTAGTGGTGAATACGTTTTATGTTCAATCGACGAAACCTGCGACGTGGATTACATTAGTACATTTTTTCTGGATCAATACAAATCAAGATGTTAAAATTAAATATACATTATTCCAATATAACAATATTTTTGTTTTTACAAACAAAAACAGGAACATCAATACTTATTTATATATTATTTCTAATATAATTATTTTGTCATAATATTTCACTTTATCTTACATATATAAAATGCTGATTCGAAAGAGCAGACATACGTTACACAGTTGAAAGTTGTATGTGCAAGTCCATTATTACAATGAGTCAATTTGAGGGCGGCAAATTAAATAAATAAAGCTACTGTAGCGATTAATTAGTTTGTTTATAGCATCCAATTAGCAAAACGAGTAGGTACAGATGAGTGATTTACTATATACATAAAAGCGACTTCATCTAACAATTCAATTATTCCAGGTTATAGTTTGCGGACAGAATCTATCTTCACGACTTCCGACAAACGTTTCCCAAAGGGGTAGGCGGAGGTGTAAGACAACACCGATATTTTTGCCTGAAATAAATTTAGGTGCTAACGTGACAAATAGTGGGTCCATCGCTTTTCCGACGTCTTTGAATTCCTTCTCAAATGTGACTTCTTTCACCGTGAAGCTCGTATTGAGTCTAATGATTAACTCATTGTGGCGGTATTTGAATAAACGGTGACTTTTCTGTTGCGACGCGAAATTATCGGCCACCGTAAGAGAGGTCTGATGTGAATGTCAGAATTTGAATTATATTTTATATTACCTATATGGAGGGGGTAGGCACAGAACATATTCAATCAGGAACAGAACACGCTTTGTTACCCGACAAATTAAATTTAGGTGCTAACACGACCATTGTCGAGTCTGTTGCGGTCTCTCAAGCATGAATGTTTTCGGAAATATATGCAGATTTCTTCGTAATGGTTTCAAGATAAAGATATGGTTTATCGAACTGCACTTATGATCAAAATCACGATACATATGGTCAAAGTTAGAGCTTGCAATCTTGGCTTGCAGACCAGTTTAGCTACTCGTCTATCGCCAATAATCCGTCTGCCGTCCATAATAATAATAATAAATATTATAAATGTAAAAGTATGAGAGGAACTTAATATACGTAAAAAATAAAGTAAAAGCTTGAATTTATTATCTTACAAATACATTTAGAATTGAATTCGGTAGCTTTTTTTGTTTGAAATCACGAGGACAATTTCTTATAGGTAACAAAAAACCTTCTGCCTCCTCGGACGCTGAAAAGGGTATAATTAATGTGTCACTCAAAGATACGCACTAAATATCAACGTTCATAGTATATGTTTCAATTTGGGTTTGTTTTGTGTGAGACACAAACTGAAGTTATCAGCTTTTATCGTGTTCTTTTAGAGTCCTGAACTTTACGATGAATGAACAATGAGTAATTTTCTTAAAGCTATGAAAGAATCGTATTTTTTTATACTAATTGAACATACGGACAGCATAAAAGTAACTTCTTATCGTAGCCTAATTGGCGCCCTTGATGTTGCAAACGATCATAGACGTCATTAATCGCCGACCACCTAATAAAAAATATGCGTACTGCTTCATAGAAAGCGGCCACCGCTCTAACTATCACTCATGCGTTCCCAACCTTGCAAACTATTCAGTCAATGGATGAACTCCATGCCGTAGAGCACGTATGCAGACTAACGCACTTCATTCTACAACCTAGGTGGCAATATCGCGCCTCTCATCGTTTCTCCTACCTTTACCTCCTTCCACATCTCTTCCTTGTTGTTGTTTTGCTCTCCGCAGTACAATCCAAGAGCAGATATATTTAGCTGCGACCTCCTGTAATATGAATCCAGTTTTAACGGGTTCCATATTCCACTCTGTTACTCGACTCTGATGCAGTAACAAAGCTTTTCGACACCTAAGCCATCAACTCAAGACACATTTATTTACGTTAAGCTATACATGATTTAGCGTTTGTATAGGTGACATTTCATTAACGATTTACATTCAAAATACTTATCGCCGCTTCTCAAGCGACTTAAATACGTCCTTAAATATTTTCTTTAACGTATCAGGACGGTATAATGAAGTTTTCCTTTATTGTAAAACTTGTGGTATGATTAATCACTGCATTTAAGTTCAGAATAATTTTAATGGTATAGTCGGGGTTCGAACCTGCAATCTTTATTTGATGGCCATTCGAGTATGGCATTATTTTTATTTTTAATGAAATTAACAATACTTATTAATTTCATCATAAATCACCCAATCACTTAGGCTAAGAGAATAACATTCACAGAGTGCGTTTGCATTTACAATGAAATGAAAATATTTTACAAAAATTATCAATGCCAATGTTTGTGAATATGGATGTTTGTTAGTCAATCACGCCAGAACGGGTGAACGGATTAAAACATATAATGTTTTGTTCTAAAAAATAAATCTTGAGAAAAGTATAGTTTTTCTCGATCGAATCGAAGTCTTAATAATCGATTGTTAAGTAAAAGAGTAAAGCAGTGGGGTACCTACAGCTAGTATTGCATACAAATAAAAGAAAGATGCTTTATTTTAATCTTATGTTAAATAAGCGACTCGAACAAAACATTATTAGGCTGATCCTGAGGCATAGAGCGAGGATAAGTAAACACTTCACTACGGCACCTGAGTAATAAAATTCTTCAGCAAACATTTCCAAACGAAAATTGCCCAAAGCTTTTTAAAGGGAACTTCGCACTTCCGAGTACGGCCAATGAAGTCAGCTCACATCGCATGGGAATTCAACTTGCCACCCATTATACATTTTAGCCCACGTAATGATGACCTTAATTTGAATATAATGCGGGTTAAAAGATCTTCTTGTTTTATCTTTTGCTCGTTTTACTTCCAGTACGGGCGTTATCCTTTCGTTATTAGTGAAGCGGAATTTCCGTGTGCTCCGCGCCGTGGTGTAATATTTTTCTTTAATAAAATATGTTTGCTTCCCCGAATGTAACGATATAAATTATCCTTTGTTTACACTGTGACCTTATTTTTATGTTTTATTAAAATTTCACACTGTGAAATTTAAATCATTTGAGTATTGTAACTGTGAAAGTTTGTGGTCCATTCTTACACAAAAAAACAGTGGAATTGGATGAAGTTTGTCTAAGAGATTGTTCGTTTGCTTAGAAGCTATACTATGTTTTGTTCCAGAATAAATCTTCCTATGATCTTCCTTTCAGTTGTAGGTTGTGTCGTTAACGTGTTTTTTTTTTCTATATTTAAATTTATTTACGGTTTGCACGTTCGTATCTAACAACTACAAAAGTACATAAGCTTAACCTATAAAAAGTCATGGATAAGCCGATCGCAAATTACCTGATACATGAACGGACGATAGAGCATTTTTTGATAATAGCTCGCTATAACACGCTATTTAATGCGACTATCAGAGACGTATTTCTGTATTCTTGGTACAACTTCTCGGTCATTGGCCTGAAAGATTTTAAATTATATTTCACATACAACAATTCAAAGATTCTGAACTAAGTTTTTGTATACCACACCCGATTGGTATACAAAAAAACAAGCTAACAAAAAAAGGTTAACAAGCATGCAGTCCGCCTGATGGTAAGCGGCTACCGCCGCCTATGGACGCTTGCAATACCAAAAGTACCTATCTAAGAAGTAAGAGTAATTATATTTTTTTGAACCTGTCAATCACTGGGCTGTTACCAACATACAAAACATTTTGTAACTACTGCTTTGAGACAGGTATTACTTATTGAAATTCAGCCAATTGGCGTCTGCGGTTACAAATTACCATGTTGGATTTAAGGGTTCGTTAATATGTCAGTGCATAAATGTCAATTATCATACTCAGCGCGAGGTCAAGCCGAAGTGTGAAGTAGAACGCGACGGAGTACCCAACCGCTATCCATAGATCGATTTTAATAAGCTGCATAACCCTACCTAGTATATTGAAACGCTATTGGAAATTATGCGCCGTATTTACTTCGGCGGAGCTCTAAATTAAATTCCATATTTCTAGCTGGCGTTTCCATTGAACAGATAAAATACTCTGAACATAACTTAGCGTCGCGTGGAATAAAATATCGTTGTAGTTTCTCCTATTATAAATTTTCATTCTTACCATCGTGTAATCCTTATCACCAAAGGGGTAGGCAGAGTTGTTTGTTTGTATCTTTTATTGATATATCAATACCCTCACGCCTCCCCACAAGGATCACGAAGCGGTAGGCAGAGGATTATAGGCAGTACCCACACACCCACAATTCGTTGATTATCGTTTTTTTAATAATATACATAAAGCTAAGTTAATTGTCATACAAAACATAGCCTTTCAGACTTGACGCGTCTGTATATTAATACTTTAATATTATTGGGGAGTGAATAATAAAATATGAATACGATGGATTTTGTAAAATGTTAGTTTGCTTGTAAAGCTAAAAAGCGCAATGCTCAAAAGCAATGGCTTATATTGCTTTTGGGTACAACACTAACGTTTAAAAAAACGAAATCAAATTATTTCAAAATATCTTTTAATAACATAAATCTAACATTCCTCGACAAAAAGTACATTTATTATTAAAAAAGTTTTACTTTATCGCGTCAACTTGAAGAATAGAAGTCTTCCCTGAAGCATCGTCAATGCTCACCCTAAGCGCACATTATCCAGCACTCGTCTCCGAATAAAGTCGACTTTAGTGCAATAAATAAACCTAGTTTCTAGAATGTTGCAGAATGATGCATGCATCCTGAAAGCTCGGAGCGCGAAACTAATTTAAAGTTTGAAGGGCAGCGTTATTTATTTGCTGGCGAAGCAATTATTTCTCTCGCACTCCTTTAATAAGCCCTAAGTTAATATAATATTCGATTGGTAGGTATGTTAGTTCTTAAGATAAATAAAAATATTATGAAGTGCTTGTCACCGGATCAATCAAATCAGCTGTTTCTTATGAACCCACTGCAGGGCTTACTTTTCAACAAGACACGCTTTCTGACCCTGTGCCAATCGCAACTATATAAATGAGCTGGTGGTCTAACCTAGCATCCTTTCACTTCTCTAGGCCACAACTGCCTTGGTCATCCACCCATAGTATTGTCTAGCAAAGTGTCCTATCGCCACTTCAACATGGCATGTCCACGAATGCGTGGAACTCCGTCCACGCCTTCGTTCATGCCTATACGAAACTTTGAATGAGAATTACAACATTCACGGAGGTTCCATGACATTTTTGCGAAGAAACGTATTTCGTCATAAAAAATCGTAAATTCGTCATATATAAAATATACATATTTAATTGGTCCTTATGTTGATTATCACGATGCAAAGTTAATTAAAATGTCGAATGCATTTTCACTCAACTCGCAGGTTTAATTATTTCCCATCTTCATGTAAATTTCTAATACCAGCTGTAAATTATTATTTCGAACCAGCTGTCTGGCCCAGCTTCATTCGGGAGAAAAAAATAAATGGGTAGCGAGAACACGACATTAGCGTGTCGTTACACCTTTGCGTATCCGGTCAGGAACCTTGTGTATTTAAGTACAGAAAAACTGACAGTCGTCGTGACTATATCAATCACGTTGAACATTCACGTTGCAATCTTTGTACTGCAGGCAACTACTCCAACTACTCTACCATCTCGGATTTATATAATTACTAGTTGTGCCCGCGACTTCGTCCACGCGGAAAAGTGATTTTAAGCAGCATTTTTTTTACCCCCTTAAGAGTAACATTTTTACAAACTTTGAATGTAATATTGATTTATATGCAATCGAGAGCCAAAAAAATAGGTTTCAAGCTTCTAGCTTCAAAAATGACGAAACTTCCATACAAACTTTAATGTCCTATTTCAACCCCTTACAACCATTTTTCGCATTAAAAAGTAGCCTATGTCCTTCCTCAAGCTCTAGGCTAGCTATATATAGCGATAGCTGTATCAAATTTCATTTAAATCGGTTCAGTAGTTTAGGCGTGAAAAGGTAGCAGACAGACAGATTTACTTTCGCATTTATAATATTACTAGTAGGGACTAGTAGGGATGTTAGTAAACAAAGCTTAGTAATAATAATAACCACTAGAAAGTGCTACCAGTTCTCTTGTATTGTGCTGTGTCACTGAGCATTCTTGTGACAATTCTTGACAGTCGTGATGGAACGCCATGTCATCCGTACAGTTAGCATGTCGAGAACCAGAAGATATACTAGCTGACAGGCACGATAGCCCAGCTATTACCTGGATTCTATCTCGGTTGTAATAATCATGTATTATGAGTATCTATTATGCTTTATCTGTGCGTAAGGGTTAATTTTGCCGGATTTTCTTCTCTATGTTAGTCAGTCGTCAATACCAATTAATTCATAGATCGGTAGTTGGATTAAGTATCCAAAATGTCCGGATAATTAATATTATTTATTCATCCCATTCTGATAGATTCAGTCGACCTCAGCACGATAACGTCTTCTTAAAAAAATATTCATGATTTTAGTCGATCCCGACTAGAATTTTTTCATCCATCCTGTCATAATTTTGCTGGTCGTTGTGCTTTTCAAACGTCCATCTCTGCAGATGATCTACAATTAAATTCAGTTCTAGCGTTGAGGCGGGAA
>JACCPG010006641.1:0-44728 GCA_016069955.1 Drepana arcuata | reverse complement strand
TGTACCTACGACTGTAATTGAACGAATTGTTTCTAAAGCATTTTGCAAAACCAGACTTTCCTCTGTATCTTACCTGCCGTATGTAGATATTTATAGATAGTGATTATATTCACTAAGTGTTGTTTAATATTAAAGATTTTATTATAATGTTAAGAATTCAAGACCGATATGAACTGGCTGTCACAATGTAGATTTTTTCTATCGTTAAGAAAAAAATTGTCATGAATAAATTATAATCCATAATTATACGGAAATTTTTGAAAGAATTGATATTCAAAATACACTTTAAAAAGGATTACTTTAACAAAATAAACTTATCTACTTGAAACCTATATCCATCTAACTCTCAACTAACTAACGTATTGAACCTAATATTATATATTTAAGCTCAAATATCAAGTAGACAGAATATTGCATATATAAAATTGTTGAGTATGAATTCACATATTTATTTACGTTGCCTAGTTCTATGTTAAATATTATATTCACAGTTACTTAATTTAATATGATTATATGTTAGCTCATGGTAGTGTGTCGTCGGCTGGTGTTCTGCATTTCGTATTGTTTCTTGTTGTGTAATAATTGTAAAATCATTAAAAATTGTTAAAAGATAAGTCGTATTCTTTCATAATACCCGTGTCTTTTAGTTGTAAACTACCGAGGAAATACCCTAGAGTTTTCAAGGGGGATAAGATCATTTTGTCTGGACTCAAATGTATATAGCCTTTTTAGTATTTAATAGATAAACATTATATACTATAGGTAATATTATAGTGCAGTGATTAGTCACACCACGAGCTTTACGGTGAAGGAAAACATCGAGAGGAAACCTGCATACGTCTGAAAAATTGAAAGGCGTATGTATAGTCGTGCTTGAGTAACGGCGATGGACTCGCCATCTGTCACGTTGGCATTTTTTTGCAACCAACCCTGCAGGAATCTTTTCACGCCCTTCTTGAAGAACTCTTGTACTCTCCAGGGAAAACCTCAACGGGGAGCTCATTCCACAGCCTGAGCGTTCGCGGAATAATATACCTCTGGCGGAAAGTGGGTGTGTGGGTATTACCTATACACCTGTGCCTACCGCTTCGGCGACCCTTGTGGGAAGGCGTGAGGATATATTATTATTATCATAATATTAGTAAATGCACCTAAATCTTTTAATATACAATGAAATAAAAGAATCAGTACAATAAGCAAAACCTGTTAATTTTGTTATGTAATCGAATGAATCCGTAGACACCCAGTTATCTTCAAGGGAGGCAGGTAGACAGCCAGTTCTCTTAAAACCCACAGACCTCTTTCGCTAGATCTACTTCATCATTTTAGTACCTACTGAAAAAAGTTACCATAAACAAAGTTTTTCTCATTTATATATTTTATCGACTAGCATAATAGTAGATAGATAGTAAAAACTTAAAGGTATGCTTAAGGTCCGTTGAAGGAAATTCTTTCGAAGCATTTCTGCGGCGAGAATTATTAAAAATTCTTTTAAAACCTTTAGATAGCAGACGGTCGTAGTCCATTGTGCCCCAGTCGCCGAGTATGCAGTTCGACAGCCCAGAGTACCTACCTACTTGCAGTTCTGAAAAAACAATCACCGAACTACATCCGCCTCGGCGTTGGACGTCACTGCAGATTAATAAGTAAAGTATCTAGGATAGTTTCGAAACAAAATAGGTGCATAATAAAAGCAATTTCAATCTACTTATATATGAAGGTTGGATACTACGTACTCTAAAGAAATGAAATTAAGCTAATAGACTAATAGGAAAATTGTTTGATTGATAATGGAACATGAGAACGAAGGTAGGGAGAAAGCGGGTGGATAATCCTAATGATATCCATATTAATGCAAATTTGTAAGGATAAAAGATAGTAAGGGTGAGAAAATTTAGCATAAAGATAAATTTTATCGGCGGGTTTTGGAAAATTAAAAAAAAAACTAACCTCTAAAATTTTACGCAAGAGAAGCCACCGGGCACAGCTAGTCTAAAAATAAACGAAGTTGGTAACTACTTACTTAGCCTGTACGAAATATTATAAAAGTAGTAGTACCATCTGACTTTTATATTAATCTACTATTATTACTGTAGCTGCCAACACTACACCTACTGAAGGGTCGGCAACATGCTTGGGGCTGTGCTTGTATTCGTTTTCTTACTGTAGCCTATGTACGCTCACGATACCGAAGTATCACTTGTGCGTTGCCACTCTGTGTTCGCAGATTTATACTGTGTTGGCACCATAATGGAACTAATCCCTCTACTGCCAACACAATATAATGATCCTCTCCATGGAGCTCATTATTGGAAACCTTATTCATCATGCAGGAACACAAAACCAAAAGTTTTTGGTGGAGGTCCTGCCAAGTTGGGCAGCTCTAGTTCTCAATTCCAATAGAGAACCCATTATGCTCTACCTCTCTTGTTTGTGTTGTTATATATATATATACATATCCTCACGGTCACGCCATATGCAGGTTTCCTCTCAATGTCTTCCTTCACCGTAAAGCTCGTGGTTAGCATTGTATGTATGGTATGCTGTTACATGTGGTGGTAACCGATTACTATTAGGCAGGCTGCTGATATAGGCTTATTTGCCACCAAACTGATACAAAAAAGATTACATAATACATATGATACCAGTATTGTTTTTTAGTTTCGCTTTCACAAAATAACTACTTAACGGATCATGAAATTTTTTACATATATTCTCTAAGGTACTGGGAAGGATAATACTTAAAAAATTGGTCCCAACCAAGCAATAAAATACAGTTATCATATTAATTAATTTCCATTGGAATGTAATGACCATTTAGAAGCCGCAGGTGATAGCTATTTAATATAAATCTGTGAGTTTGTGACGATCTTTGTTACTCAATCACACCAGAACCACTGAATGGAATTGGCAGAGATTTGGCACAGCGATAGTATTATTAGCTGGATTAACACAAAGGTATCCATAACTACTTACTGTTGAGAATTTCATGAGGGTGAAACAGTTGCGATCAGCTAGTAATTATAAATGTATTTATTATATACAATTGATTATTATTATATAATACATTCATAAAGCCATGGTGACCGAGTTGTATGAAATATCACCCATTTATAATTTGGTGCACATTGTTTTTTACCACCACTAAGGTGGCAAAAAGCAAGCCTCCCGCCTGACTGTGTTAAGAAATACTTATTTCTCAGCATGGCATTATTCCCAATGTAAATGTAAAATTGATTCAAAGAAATTAAGCCATCATTTTGTATGGTTAGAATTTATTACCATCGATTTAAAATAATCTGCTCATTTTCTATTGGGATTTTCCACTAAAACACTTATATAGTAATTAGGATGAGAAACAGAAGGGACAAAGTAATAGAGTAATACAATAATAGTACTATGTAATCCAATATAGTAAAGTCCCACCCCTAGTAGTGTAATAGTAAGAAAAAGTTCCACTCTAAGCCACATACAATTGCCCAGAGCACCCCGAATTATTATGGCTAATTGATCCTGTTTACACACACGAACAAAACAGTACTTAGATGATTGTTGATTTCGCTTGATTGTTTACCTTTACATTTTGTTGGATTAAATTTACCTTGTCACATACATTTTGACATCTCCATAGATAGATATTATATTTACCACAGACCGGAGAATTCAAAAACATTCAGAAAACAGTGAAATACTGTTAAAAAATAATATTTGTTCTATCTACGTGGAAAAGCAATTATTATTTAGAACTATTTTAATAATCATTAAAAAATTATTGCAGTAATTATATATGATTAATGTGACATATATGACTAGACTGCCAAAGTCAAAAATAATAAATAAGTAAAGTACGGAAGTTTTCTGGAAAGCTACTGTAATTTTCAGAAAATAGCGTGTATTAAGTATTCAGTTCAGTAATTTGAAAACAGATTAACGTTGAAGCATAGAAATATACTATTAGAACAAATCACGTCAAAAAGTAGTCAAAAGACTAGTATCCAATTCTAGAATAATTAAAAATAAGTAATTATTTTACGATTATGTTTGTCGAATGTCGAGATCTCATAATAATAAACCATTCTCCCTCAGAATAATAATTGAAAGACAATACGACTAAAATAATTTAAATTTCATGAAATGAGTTTAAAGCCTTTAGCTCGTCTACATTTAAGTCTGGTTAGGTAAGATTAAAAGGTATGAGGAAATTTATTAACTTTAAACATTAAACTGTTTAGACCTACAATCAGAAAATAAAACCTACTATAAACTATCACACCATTATTCTCTCATTAACCTTTATTTGAATTAATTGTACGGGCCGGCTAATTAATAATTTAACAACATCACATTGATTCCCTCACGGCTCCAATAGTTAGGTATTTCTAATAAATTTAATGAAGGGCTAAGATTAAAATTCATATCATATCAAGTCAAAACCTTAGTTCCTTACAAACCCTTTTCTTTTCATATTTTGAAAAGTATTTTTGGTAGAGATGATTTATTACTATAAGACATGATTGAAAGCTGAAATTATATGTAAAGTTTGTTAAAGCTTATGATTTTCACAAAAAACATATCAATTAGCATCAAAATAGCTTAAATTGGTAAGTGTCACGCAAATCATATATTAAAACTAGATTTCCTTAGGTACTGGCAGTAATAAACTTAAACAAACCATTTTGTTGCCATATTACAAAACAAAAATAGTTCGAAGTAGCTACATACATTTTTATATGCTATGTGCGAGCGGACAGGCTAAATACGAATACCTGATGTGTGAGTGAGCGGCACAGAGATTATTGTTACTATAACTATAAGTACCTATTTAGATATTTCAGTAGTCAGGCCCGTAGATAGATGTAGATAGATGGATAGATTGTCAGCCCGACGGCTGCTGGCCGTGCGGTTAGTTCGTGCAGTTTGACTTTGCAGTAGCTTGCCAGCCAGCTATCGCGAATACATCGTCTCTCGCGTGATAGTGCTGCTCGAACTAGAATTACAAAATAAAATATTAGTAGGTATCTCGGAAAAATGAAAAACATCAATTACTGTATCTTTGTGGAATTGACTAATAAACAGAATGTAAAGAGCATTCAATTTTAGTTCTGTTGTTGGGGTGTATCACTTAAAAACTTAATTCGTACAAGTGTTGATCTTAAACTTAGAAGAAACGCTTTAGTTTCTATAACGAAAGAGGAACTATGCAGCAATGCGGCTTCTGTGCAATGTTGTCTGGGCTATTGAGGCGGGCCATGTGCGTGGGGAGTAGACGAGGCAGCAGCGAGTCGTACTACAGGGAGCTCGGCGACCAAGATACGCTGGTAAACAATTTCTTTAGCTATTACTATCATTAAAGTAACTTTGGCTGAGTTTTGCTTGCATGCTTCATTCATGTTATTGTTTATTTCTCCACTTAAAAGAACATGTGAGACTATTGAAACCAATTCAATAAATGTGTTTACATTTAGTTTTTTGTGAATTTTGATGTTGTGCAGAGTCCTAAATATACTAAAAATAATGACTGCTCTAATTGTATCCCATATATATGTAATTGAAGAAATATTTATTCAAAAAACATTTATTCTCTGATGTAATTGAGTCAAAACAGGAACCAGGGCTAAAACCCTGGGCATGTCTAGTATTTCTTTATCAACTTTTTAGTATGATATACTCAAATTAAAAAATATTTAATTCACTGGGATTTCACTTAGGATTATCCTGGTTAATCAAGCATTTGAGTATGTTTGGGTCTCGTTTATCATCCATGTTACTCTATGTTGAAAAGTATTTCTGCTTATTGATAGTAAAATTGCATTCTTAGCAATAGAATTAAACTCATATTATAACTATTGGTAAGTAAGTGTATGTAAATTATTTAATTAATCGTAATATAAAAAAAACATGAAATTGTTGTATCAAAAGACTATCTAAAACGCTAAAGTATTTATTATCACAAAAGATTTTTTTTAGTTTAAAACAGTATTCCCATAGGATCAAACCAATTTTTTCCAAGTTTTTTCTTTTGATATAAAAATACAATTATATTTTTATTTTAATAAGTAACAATCAGCGCATAAGAAAACTACTTAATATATGATTGCAGTCTAACCACATCCTAGAAATTATTATTTGTCCCTGTAGTAGTATGTTCTTCCCTAAGGAAAGAAGAATATCAATAGGATGAAGCATGGGTAATCCTTGGTTTTATTCAGGTTCTAATATATTAGAAAATGTGAAAATGAGCAAAACATGTTATTAAGCCCATTGAAAGATCATTTTGTATTTCTTGTAAATGTTTCATGTCTTGGACATACATAATTATAATAAATAATTATGTTTGTATAAAATGTCCATAAATCATTACTATAATTCCTACACCTAAATATTTCTAACAAAATGTGGCTGTTGTTGTACCAGTGTCTCCACATCCCGTACGTCCCAACAATAGGATTTGCTCCAATTCCATCTACCAAATTTTTGGTTCAGGCATATTTTTCTGATCTTAAGTATAGTGATTAGTCACACCACGAGCTTTACGGTGAAGGAAACCTGCATACGGTTGAGAAGAATCCAAAGGCGTTTGTATATTCGTGCTTGAGTAACGATAACAGACTCGCCATCTTTCACGTTAGCACCTAAAATATATCTGAAGATAAGTGGGTGTGTGGGTACTACCTACTCACTTCTGCCTACCCTTCGGCGACCCTTGTACGAAGACTTGCGGTCAAGCACGTAACTGCGATAAATTCGAAGTCTGTCCCAAAAAAACAAACCAAAATACTAACAGGGAAGCCTGAATTGCGATGTAACCAATCAGTGTCCGCCGCCTCCGAATTTACAAATAGTAAAACTCTGTCCGTGGTTCTGATTGTGAACAATATGTATAATAAAAACTAACCTAACATAACTCCGTGGGTTCGGTAATCCTTACTAATATTATAAATGAATGTAAGTTTGTTTGTTACGCTTTCACGTAAAAACTACTAAACCGATCATTATACAACTTTGTACACATATTCTTGGAGGTATTGGAAGTAACATAGGATACTTTTTATTGAAAAAAAAAAATTTTACGAAAGATAAAAAACCGTCTGCACCGACGAAGTCGCGGGCACAGCTAGTTTAAAAATAAAAGTGAAGTTTTAAATTCCCGTATTCGATTCTCATTTATCGCACTTCTTCCCGCGAGGTTCCTCGAAATGGTAGTAAAAAAATATTTAGGGGCTAACGTAGCGGGTGGCGAGTCTGGCTCAGACAGAACTACCTAATTGCACGAAAATATATAATATTTAATGTTGTTTATTAATTTCCACGATATACATATAACCCATGTGCCACCTAAAGAAGGTTGGTCTAGCTGTCTCCTTTTTTTATTCTGAGTTTTAGGATATGTTGATGAGGCTGCCGACCTAATTCTAAGTTACACCTACATACATAGATACCATACTTAACGTCGTAAAATATGTATCTTTAAGTAAATATATATTTGTGTAGGTATAGTTAAAGATTTAAAGGGACTATTTATTATAGGCATGAAAGAGAACGACGAATGCATCATTTATATTTAGTTTTTAATACTTTAAGAAAATACTAGTCTTAATGTTGGTAGATAGGCCTACAACTATGGGCAATCGCTGCCATGAAAGAGGAGTGCGGTACGAGTCAACAGACTGGTTCTGATCCGATCTCAAGTAACACGATGGTAAGGCAAGAGCACGATGTTTTGTGCAGTCAAAAGCACTGCGGAGATACTGGTACAGTATCAACCGCTCCCGCGAAGATTTTATAGCAAGATACCTCATATGCATGCATTGTTTTGGAAAATTTGAAAGTTCAGCTAGTTAGCCCTCTACTTTGAAATTTGTGTAAATATTATATTATGTTATTAATTTTATCTACATATGTACATATGTAACTGTGACGTAGATGATGCGCAGAGGTAAGGTAAGCTAAAAACGATTATGCACGTGACTATTGTTAAGACAAAATTACCTTATTGAAACCATTTTCTTTTATTGTATGTATCTATAATATATCCTAATAATTCTATTCCGTTGGTTGAAATACTTCATAACATTGAATACAATATGTCGTCTGCAAAAAATAACTTCTAAGTTTGCAAGGCCCATCTGATAAGTAGTTTTAGTAATTCTTTTATCCTATCTGTTTAATTTACATCTAAACGTGTCGTACAACAACCGTCACATAATGTTATACAGAAAAGGACACGGGTCGAGTTTGGCGATGCTAGACTGATAAAATATTATTTTGGGTTTATCAATTGAACAATTTAAACAGGAAAATATCATAATGGAAACAAAACAAAGACTTTTATATTGAGCAGATTCTAATCGAGTAATGTTCTCTAAAGAGCTGTTGTATCTACATCATACTCGACAGACTGTGTCTGAAAGTTATCTGATGTCGTCTATTTAGTCTACCTGCAGTCTGAATATTTAATGTGAGTTTGCTGAACAGTGCGTCAATATATTGTTATGTTAAATGTACCCGTGGCTTCACCCGCTGCTAAAAAGATGCCTGGCGGTCTATTCAAAATATTGGTAAAAAAATATATAAATCTACATCCACACTTACAAAATTCAAAATTATTGGTTATTGAATGCCTTTGTCCATCCTTTCTCCAGCCTGATTTTTAGCATTTTCGGACTATATAAATTCATGTAATTTTTAAACGACACACAAAATAATTTTAATGTATTGTGAAAAATTCGTAATTTTCCCTATTTTTATAGATGCTAACTTGCAATCTTCGTATTGCAGGCAACTATGCGAACCACTCGGCCGCGGTCGTCGACTAGGCCGGGTTATTTTATATAAAATATATAATAATAGTAAGAATAAAAAAAAATGTATATAACTTTATTTTTCTGCCAACAAAAATCTAATTACATTTAGAAGAAATAATGTTCCTATACATGTACGGTGAATAATGCCAACATTTCTTTTCCAGAAAATCGAGGATAGATCGGACCTTTCGGATGACTCTAATCGAATTGGTAAGTAAATACTTTGTGCTAACATAATTACTAAATGCGGCATAAAATGCTTTCAGTTTTTCCACGCTAGATGGACCTTCACGAAATGTATCAAGCAAATCAATAAGCAGGCGTACAGACTACGCCAATTAGTGGATTGGGTGCTATACCTATATGTTATGTTGCCTCTTTGCGATATACGATACTCAACACGAAGAGAAACGTGTCTGCTACTTGATGGAATATCTGACACAGGTAGCAACATATCAAGACCATACCTTTTGTAGGTAGTACCTATCTAGCTATTTAATATGAGGCGCATTGACAGTTGCCAGTTAAAATCAATTTGACGCTGTCATGTAGACAAGAGTGGGTGAAAATCAAAAATTGCCCAGTATTCGAACTGAAAGTGTGAAAAACATTTTGAGGGACGTATTTTTTTGTTGCGACTCGTACAGAATGGCTACGGCTGACAAAAAAACGCGGAAGAGGTTTATAGGAAACTATGAAATTATGATGATTTTACTATCGGATGATTATCGCGCATGTTTACTTTACTTGCTGACTAGATATCCTAGAAACTGAGAGTCCAATATGTATTGGACCCTTCGTTTTCTTTAAAGTTATTACAGTTTATTTTTACAATTCTAAAACTAGGCGTACGAATACAAGTAGATACTTAATAAATAATAATAATAATATCCTCACGCCTTCCCACAAGGGTCCCCGAAGGGGACTTATACTTAATACAAGAATAGATATCTCCCTACCGATAAAATATCAAACCGAACTACAAACCGCCATCCAGTGGGGTCTAGGTGAACGGAATCTGTCACAAACGGCGCGGCGACTACGGGAAATTTCAAGGCTTTCATGAAAATGTGATGGAAGATAGGTAAAATGAACAGGAGATCGAGGAAACAATTCTCGCACTACTGGGAATCTAATGTATACTATTTAATTGATATCCATTTGACTATGCTATATGAACATAGTTTTAGTTAGACTAAACTAATATTCGTACACTAATGTGAACTTCCTATCCACCAGTATATTTTTTTAGTGTCGTCATTTACACCTAATAATATCGGTATATTAAATCGTTTGCTCCTCGCAGTACGACCTCGGCCTATAAATTATAGCATTTTATCTTATGAACGCGTATAAGGTTAACTACTTAATTTCTCGAGTCTTTCTAAAACGTTGTCTCTTTCGATGCGCATAGACCAGACAAGGCACGAAGTATGTTTAGATCTAGGCGTTTGACGTGCGTATAAACTTGACGTTTCATATAAGGTATTTTACCTATATATTTGCCATTTTGTTTGTTCTTTTCTTAATGGATACGGATTTACTTGAAACTTTAATGCAAATACAGCTAGCTATATTAAAATTACGCAGGTGAAAGAGGCAAAAGTAAGTTTCCTGTCCTGTAGGACTACATAGCCTTAATAAGTCTGTTAAAGTTAATTGATAATGACGCTTGTTGAGTTTGAAAAAAATCAAATACATACTAACTATGTAGTACAATAAAGTCTGGAGGGAAATTGCGCTTTATTCTCTCTGCCTACCCTGCCAAGTTTTTCTTCTGTTTTGGACTTCGCCAAAATCTTCAATTTATTCTACGTCGACTTTATGTTGAGGTCGGTAGCTTATTAATTTCCGTAAATGCTGGAATATCTACTGTAAAATTAACCAAAGGGTAAATTTAAACATAGACGAAATAAGCAAATTTAAAGCTCTTATTATATTCAGTAACTTAAATCCATAATTATGTTTATTATACATCTCTGATTGCTTGGTGTTGCGTAGTTGGTCGCAACAGTAATAAGGTTTCTAACTTATAGTTGTTAAAGTTTTGTGATGCCAGTACTATTGTTTCGTTCAGAAATATATACCTAATATTGTTCTCTTAGTTAATATAATAATTTACGTACGCTTCATAAGGTTCACTAACTTATTAAAGGATCTTATAATCGCCCTTCAAAAGTATATACGTGAGCACTGTATGCTGATAGATGGGAACTGGATTTTAGAAGCTTCATATGGTTTCTGAACTTTGAAAGATTTAATGTCACGAAACCACATAGATAGTTCGTACATTAGTAGGTAGTGGTACCTAGTACTTAATAGTATTTTCAGCTTCTTTAACGAGCAACAAAGCTGCAAACACAATAGTGGTTTAAGAATTAAAAAAAATCTATACAATGTTACATGAAGCTTTAATCATCTTAGCAAACTAAATTCCACTTTATCTATTGTTGACATGGTTGATACTTGTGGAAAGTGTATTTTTTTACCTTTTATCTAGGTGTAATAACAAGTTCACAGGCTATCAATGTATAGACTAGAAGTTGTTGTTAGTAAAGTCTGTTCATAATATGAACTTCAAACAGTCGCGGGCAACCACCTCCTGTTTATATACATTTTGTAGTCTTATTATTGTAAAGAGTCTGATTCGATTAATTTAGGTATATTATATCTCTGCTAATATTACATCTCTCTCTCTCGCTGGATAGAGTAACACATCCTCACAAACTTTGCATTTGTAATATTAGTAGGATTGTTTTTTCTAAGTATGCAACGCAACACGTTCCCGGGTAAATAGGTATTAAGAACACGAGAAATAATATCACGTCACAGATAAAACTCATCGAATTGATAAGTCGCAAATGTAACAGACTAATTTTGTTGATGCTAATTACAGTAGTTGTTAAATTAACACTTTCGATTGCGATTTGGGTCGTGCGATAACATCGATATCGCATTATCGAAATAAATCAACCAACCTTCTTACAAAATGTTATCTTGTCATTAACATGTTTAAACTCAGTGTGATAATATTGTGTGTACGTATTGAAAATACCTACTTGTAGCGGAACCTTTTTTGTATATGTAACAGTTTAGAATGCTTAAAATTTATCCGGAAAATATGTGGAAGCTGATGTGAATTTGCGTTTTAGTTGGTTTGAAAGCGCAAATCTCTAGAACTACTAATCTGTTTTGAATAAATATTTAAGCTTATAATAGTCAGTTTGTTGAGTATTCCCATACGCCTTATATATATCATTATCAACTGCTATGGCAGCGGATAATTCTAATAATTAGCTAAAAAGATACTTGCTGCTCCGCTTCACTCAGTTAAAGTAAAGCTTTCCGCCTTTTTCTAAACTCGTACGTACATATGATAGAAAAAGCTAACGATTGCAGTAACGACAAATGGTATGCAATGATTTAGGACTGCTTTGCACTTTCGATTTTGACAGTTTCTGTTAGCTTAGCTTACTTTAGCACTTGCGTGTTAATATGACAAATAGCAATAAGGTAGGCTAAGGCTTGTATATGTTTTTCAAGATTCACTAGTTGGTTTGATAAATGTTAGGTTACACAATTACTAAGCTATAAATATGAAACACACCTTATCCCTTTACCGGAGAAATTAGAACGTTCTGTCCCGGATCGGAAGTTGAAGTTCATCATGCTACCAAACCAAAATCAGGAGATAAGTTATAATAACTGAGTATTTTTTTTATTCTTCAACAGTGGAAAGCATGCATGTCTCACCTGATGGGAAGCGGATACCGTAGCCTATTTACGCTCACAATAGCGCGTTGCCACTCTGTGTTCGGAGAGTTATACTATGTTGGCAGCATAACTAATCCCTCTGCTGCCAACACAATATAACAATCCTCCCCCTCCCCTAGGACCTCATTACGGGAAACCTTATTCATCGCGCAGAAACACAATACAATAAATTTAGTTATTTGGCTGCGGCGGTCTTCTATAAGGCGGAGGTCCTTCCCTAGTAGGGCAGCTCCAATGGGAAACCCTATAATATGCCCTTCCTCTCTTGATATAATGTCGTCCAAATATGCTCAGTGTTTCTCTAATATATTATGTATGTATTATACGTATAAACCTACCTCTTGAATCACTATATCTGTGAAAAAACAAACATCAAAATTCTTTGCGTAGTTTTAACGATCTAAGCATACATAGGGACAGAGAGCAGGAAGCGGCTTTGTTTTACTACTATGTAGAGATTTGTAACTTTTTATATTTTTACTACATATGGTTCCATGCGGTTCATCTCATGTTAAGTGCATCACCAGGGGTGTCAATTGCGCCTTGCCGACCCTACAGGCATCTTGTCACATCCTTCTAGAAGTACTCCATGTTGTAGCGACTCTGGGGAAAATCACAATAATTTAGAGTTAATTGTAACCCTGAGCATTCACGGATGGAAGCCACGCTGTGGTATGCAATTAGCTGGGTTTGATATCTGTAAAATAGTCTTTAATTGCAGTCACTTGCTTACGACTTTTAAATAAAATAACAGTGTATTCAAAATATACACATATATATATATATATATATATATAAATATTAATTACAGGTTTGGAGGGTAATTAATTTCAGCAGACTTATTAAAATTCCTCTTCTGTTTTGTCACAATTTTTTTCCAATATTACTTACCTGTTTTGTAAAGCACGTAAGAAAAGTAAAAAGCACCCTAAAACAAAAAGAAAAACATACAAACGCGAGCGAGTGAGGGATGAAGGATTAGTTTAATCCTTTTTAAAAATTTAGTTGTAGTGTGTAGTTTCTTTGTAAATTTAAATAACCCATGTTTAAAAAAAGACCCGTAAACTTATTCATTCGATCGATCATAATGATATTTTCTGAATGCATATCACAATTTTACGGTAGTTACAAGCGTTCATATCTGCACAATATATAGGGTTGAAATCAGTACTAGTGTACCGCACGAACACCACCTGTGCAAAAGTATACCCGACATTGTGCCAGTAAATAGGTATGCAATATATCTCTGCAATAACCTGTCTAACGAGGCGCTTTATCAAAAGCCGAGTCCAGTTCCACGTTCGCGTACGCCTGGAAATTCAGACCATACAAAATTGATATAGGTTTTGTTTTATATTTGATATCTACTTTAATATATATAAATTACGTGGCACGTTGTTGTCCGCGATGGACTCCCTAAACTACTTCACCGAATTTAATCAAATTTGCACACCGTGTGCAGTTTGTTCTAATTTGAAAGATAGGATAGCTTTCATCTCAATTTATAGCCGCAATATTATTTTATTGAAAATTATTTATCTATTATATTCATTGGTTCCAAACGATTCTAACAGATCATTTATTTATTAAGACTTAAGAAGTATTTATTTATTAACAATGTAATATAACAACAACCTTAGCCATATCAAGGCGTGGTCGGGTCTGCTAGTATGGTATATATTTGAGGTATTAGACCTGTTCATAAAAAGTTGAAACGTTTTCGATTCTATGTGTGGTTTCGATCTTATATTTAAATAGCCTGATGGAGTCGTGTTACATATACTGAATCCTTTACGTGCCTTGGAGAGCACGTTCGGCCTTGTCGGACCCAGTTGTGACATTGTAAGAAGTATTTTTTACAAGTTTAAGCCTAGACGAAAGTTGATGTTATAATTATTAATAACTTTAGTTTGATACAATCATACACAGGGGTTACTAAGAAATTATGAGATATTTGTTGTATTGAGGTAATAATTTGAGGTCATGTTTATATTGTCGTTTGGGCTACTGCTTTATTTAAATAAGTGGTTTATTTACAAACATACATACATATCATCACACCGACTATATATACATAATTTCGTATATGTACTCAAGAACGTAGCTTCGAGTGACGAGGGACAGTCTGACGTAGTTTGGATGAAATCCACGTGAGTACGCATTTCAAAGGTAGACTAAGAGATAATTGTTGATTAAATTATTACCAATAAAATAGGTAAGTAATCGTATGATGGATAAGATGTGGCGGCCTGATGACTAAGTGGCTAGTGGTCCGGTTTGCTACGCTAAGGGCTGCGCATTTCATCCCTTCTGAGGCGTCACAGTGTTCTTCTCACTCAGCCTAGTTTTGAACTCTCATAAGATATTATTTATCACGCATACAGATAAGAAGTTGTTTAGACTTCTTGTACTAAACTTATTTATTTATAAATTTCATACAAGCTCGTACATACTTACATACATACATATAGTCACGCCTCTTTCCCGTAGGGGTAGGCCTGGCATAGGGGTTGAAACTCCCCACAAGGGCGGCCCTATAGGGCAGTGTCACAACTGCCAACAATACGGGCACGCTTCGCGTAACTGCAACGCGAAACCCAGGTGCGTCAAGTGCCTGGGTGATCATGGGACGAGCGACTGCTCGCGCCCTAAGGACCGCACACTCGAAACTACTCTAGAAACGTCCGCCTAGGTCTACCCCTTCAAACACTTTCATCCACACTCGCCTTATACACTTTTTTCGTCAATCGTTCTTCATTCATTCTCTCGACATGGCCAACCCATCTCAGCATACCTTTCTCAATTTTTGTCACTACATCTTCTTACCGACCACAACGTTTCCTTATCTCACTATTTCTTATCCTGTCACTCAGTTTTACTCCTATCATACTTCTTAACGCTCTCATCTAAACTGCATTTATTCGGCTTTCATGTTTCTTCTGCCATACCCAACTTTCACTTACCGTACATGAGTGTCGGACCAACACTCCCCCATGCACAGCCAAACGAGCCTTGAAAGACACTTTTCATACTTTTATAATTTGACTCTAGCGGCTGGCCCAATTCAAGTATAGTATGTTCGTGCTAAAAATTAATCCCTTTCCGACACGTGCAGATCAGAAAATATGACATGATTACTTACAGGTAGTAGGTACTCCCCATATTTTCTGATCACGATTTTTTTATTCGACCGACGAACGCAAAAAAAGTAACCTCTATTATGATTTAGTTGCTCAAAACATCATAGAAATTGGGGGTCACCCCATATTTGTATTATGGTTTTGGATCAAGTGAAGAATATCGAAGAAATAAAAATATACTCGTTTCTGCATGTAGTTAACTGAAAAATAAACATTTAATTCAATTCACTTGGTTAGCACTAAAACATTTTAAATTCTTACATAGAAACAGAACACGCGCTGTGGTTTAGTAGATACTGGCAGTAATAGGGCAATGCAGTTCATACTTCTTTTACAATTGAATCAAGTACCTACTGCTTGTTGGGAATGCACTGTTGTATCGGGAGCATTGTACGCTAGTTCTTTGGAGAGAGTGAAGCTCATGTTTTTCACGTTCAATTATTACTGAAGTTAACGGCGTACTTTACTGGTCTGGATTGGCCGCGCATATGCCTATTATGTGCAGCATCTGAAAGGACCTATTCATAGATTGGCGTGAGTCAGGCTTAAAATGTTACACGGTGACGTGGCTAAATTAAGTGTCAAATATATTATTTAGATTTCACAAAATTATGATCACAGAGCGCGCCAGCTCAGTTTTATTGTACACCCACGGCTGTGGTCGCGCCCGATGCGTACTCTGTGATTTTAAATAATTTAATCACAGATATTTATAAATAAATACTTCAAACAGTCCGTAAGATCAACAAACTTACTAAATATATTCTTGAGATATTCGCAGTAATCGATAGAAGTTAACACTATTATCAGATAATTTGTGTATATAGCGTCATCCCATAAGATGTCTCCAAGGCAAGTAAGCAGAGTAATAACAGCCACTTTTCTCCGATTATATATCTCGGTCTCGGCCTAAAGTGAGTGCACGTCTATCACCATAGAGAAGAAAAAAAGTCTTAGGATAATAATTCGTCTAAGAATGCAGGTTCACTCACGATGATTTCTTTCACCGTAGTAATATTGGTGTGACAAATTACTGTTAGTTACATTTAGATTTCTCGAGGTCCTGGTTACTTACACAGCACGTATCGGAGGCGAAGCTCTACCCACCACATGAATAAATCAAATAAAGTTAAAACTATTGCTTCTACTGAATTTTTCACGAAGCTCTCGCGTTCTGAATTCTTTTATTTTACTTCCCTGCAGAAGGTACAGACTCCAGGAAGTGGAATTGAGCGAACGCAAACAAGTCGAAACGAGCATTGACGTCGAGGCGTGATTCAATCGTCATGACTTAAATCATAGATTGCATTTGAGCTCGGGAATTGAAGTTTATGTTGTTACCAAAATATGTAGTAACAAGTAAGAACAATATTTGATTTCTTCGAAATTGCTTCGAAATTACCCAATATGACGAGCATTGTAATTTGTACAATTACAAATGCTATATTTTTCAATATTTCTCCCATTTTTTTTGGATCTTATCCTCGTTCAGTATTAAACTATTGAAATTGAGTTGGCTAGCAATTATTCAATACCATATTCTTTGGAAGTTCCTATGTCAAGATTTAGTTCGCAGATGAACAGAGATGTATTTTATAAGGCATATCATAATGTTCTTCAATCAGTCTAGTTTCCTTTACGCCTTGAAAATCCACTGTTTGACCCAATATGAGGAGGCCTACTCTCCGTTGTAGGAGCCACATTTTCCTGGTTTGTGCCATTCTCAGTCATTATCTTCCAACTGCCACTACGGTGACGACTACGATGGTCTATCCTGCGTTCGTTCGTGCCCAACAGCCAAGTGGCCTGCCCTTCCCAACTACAACCTCTTAAAACTTACACCTACATCGTCACTTTTCGACATCTTTTTACTTTAAGTAAACATGTCCCATGAAAGAATATAAAAAGAAGTGGAAAAAAACTTGGAAAGAGAATTTATAAAGTCAGGTTTATTCATATCAGCGTAGACAATTAGCAAGCATTTTTTATAGTATGTTTTCGGAAACATAAGTAACTTATTACTTGATTAAGATCCTCTTCTGCAATGGTTAAGAACGGTTCAGTAATGTTTAGCTTAAGGAATGGTAGTAAGGATGTGGTGCAAATTCTATGAATATGCAGTTTCATTGCAGTCTTTTTCATTGTGTGTTCATCGATATGTATGAAATATCATTATTACTTGTTTAATATGACAAGAACGTGCTTCATACACTGTGACTAGCATTTCTGTTTCAATCTCTAGAGAATATACATATATAATATCTGATAGATATAACTCGACACTAAGCTAGAAATCAATTTGAAACGGAATGGTCAGTAAAGGACATTGCTTAGTGCAGAACATTTGACTATTGATGTGTAAATAATCCTACATAGTATCGTCTACCTTTCTTGTAAACTATTATGTTACCATTAGAATACTTTTAAGACATTATCTAGTTGGCGTTAGTTTGAATTTACTTATACTAACATGTATTTAACGAACTATATTTATGGAAGTTTAAAAATATTAGCTCGAGCTGTAGGGGTCTAATTGATTGCCGTAACGAAGAGTACTAGCATAAAAGGACAAAGCCACCGCAGTCGTATTACCCCTTGTTTTTATCATCAATGTATCACGCCTTCCCACAAGCTCGGGTAGGCCGAGGTGTGTATTAGGTATTCACACACCCACTTTCCACCAGAGATATATCTTGGATGCCAACGTGACAGTTAGCGAGTCCAACGACGTTACTAAAGTACGACAATACATACGCCTTTGAATTTATTCTCTAACGTATTCAGGTTTCCTCTCGATGTTTTCCTTCAACGTAAAAAGCTCGTGATGTGACTAATCACTGTAAGTACTTAAGTTCAGAAAAACCAATGGGTACAGTCGGGTTCCAACTTGCAATGCATTTGTGTTGCAGACAACAGCTCGTGCCGTGTAGAGAAAACGTTTGTTGCGATAGGATATTTCATAGCTTAGGGCGTCGCAGGAATTTTTATCTCTCACCAATATTCTTTTTGCATGAATTACAATGTAACTGCGGGTTACTCATTGGTAACGTGCCTTCCAATTATGGTTAATGCATTTATTGCTATATATATTGGAGAAATCTGTAGGCTTACAAAAGATTCCTCAATATATTTTCACTTAAATTATGTCATGAATTTTGTGTCCCATTTGCTTAATCTTATTGTATACATACTAAATTTACTATTTGCGACATGTGATAATTCCTGGAGTAAAATAGAAATATACACAAATAGTATCTCGCCTAAATAGAGTAGTACACTTTACAATGCTGGCTAAACTCCCAATCATTTCTATAGCTTATCTCCAGTAAAATCTACTTATGTTATACATCAATTACATTTCATTGAAAGCTATAAAGGTTTGAAGAGGGGCTAGCTGTTATGTTAATCATTACAAATAATAGTTCGACAGAGAGAACACGATAAGTTACTCGCGTAAATTACAGTAATTATGATAAATTGCAGGGTATTAGATTATGCTTAATCAAACAACCTGTTAAATTATTTCCTACAGTTTTTATTTTAAATATTACTTCTCATCTGCCATGTTTTGATAACAGTGTTCGTTCTGTGCACGGGACTCATTAAGTTAATATTTGATCGTGGACTCGCCAGAACTCTAAGCACTTACGATAATAGAAATAGAGCAAATATAAAGTTTAATTCATTTTGAGACTGCTAATATTCTCCAGAATCGCTTTTGATGGTAATTTTCATTATTTCGATCGACGCGTGAACGCTGTGTTCTAATGAATAACCAAATGCACTAAATGATGAATAAATTATTTATCAATAAAACATACATTTCATTATATTAGTGATAAACGCGTTTTACTTTGTACATTAATGTTAATATGTAATCATAAAGGTGATTGTTCCATTTGACTGTCAAAGAATAAACATTTAGAAGGAAATTCTGAAGGTATCGTTACTAGGTCACACAGTGAAGTTGTGTCACTTGCAGATTAGAAAATTAGGAAGAAAACACGAGAGAGAAGTGTCGACAGACTGTGAAACTGTGGTTCTAGCCAGTTTTTACTTATAGAACGGTGCAGACTCGTAGCACTGCGAAGATGTAACTAAAATTTAATTACTTCTTAACTGTTTGTCTATTAGAGACTAGCTTCGCGCCCCTAACTACATTCGAATATATAGAAATACTTTTACTCTACCTTACTCCCTTTGTAGTTATCCTTATCCTTACTAATATTATAAATGTGAAAAGGTAAGTTTGTTTGTTACGCTTTCACGTAAAAACTACATAACCGATTATCATGAAAGTTTGTACACATATTCCTGGAGGTATAAGAAGTAACATAGGATACTTTTTATTGAAAAAAAAAACATTACGACTGAAAAAAAGCCGGTTTACTGATATTTTTTACGGTGATGGCTTATACCCAGGATTAAGACATAGGCTACATTTGAATCCCGAAAGATTCAAAGCTCTAATATTATAAAGGCAAATATGTATGTTGCTCTTTCCACGCGGGCGAAGCCGCGGGCATAAGCTAGTATACAATAAAAAATGTTATTTCGGTTTCCTCCACTTTGCCTAGTGAGGAAACCAAAAGACCAATAAACCAATTTTGTGTTTGAAAATAAGTCAGTATCTGCAAAATTGTGGATATATTCATATGGTCAATGTGTTAATATGTTTTGCTGTAATAAAAAAAAACAGTATTGTTTATTAAATATGTCTTGTTTGGCATGAATACCTTTGCAAATTGTAATTGTAATACAGTTTAAGGTTAAATACGTGGTTACTGAAAAACTGAAAAATAATTGATATACTATCCTAGGAGATCACTTATCTTCTTCGTACTACTGCACTACATTTAGATCATAAATAAAACTCATATATCCAAGTAAAATTCCCGAGTCTTTCATATAGACCCGCGCCAGCAGCATTAAATAATATCCAAAATTGTTTATAGATTACTAGCTCAGCTCCCAGCTAAGACTTGAGGCTCGTAGCCTATAATTTTTTTAAATTCTATATTGGAATCTACCCAAAATCATTCTACATCAGACCAAATAATTAGATATCAGTTAACAATGGAAAACTACTGGATTTGAAATATTTTGATGTAGATTGATATTGGACGTTGGACGTTGGTGGTGAAGGTGAAATAATTTGTTTTCCATAATCATATTAGCTCCCCATAACTTCTGAATCTCTCCTGTGGCGTAAGTGCTACGCCAACTTCTATGTATCGTTATCACCACTGGACCGACTAGATTAACAAGATTTCATTCGACGAGTTGGTCTACGAGTTGAATCCCTCGACTTGTTAACTAGCTTACTGACAACCTGTACGCTATATGTTAGCCGTAGAACAAACTTTACATAACTATTAATCTAGGTCGAAAAGTAGACGAGTTGTGTGCTTCGAATTTGTTTACATACCTCCTGAAATTGTAATGAGTTTCGCAGCATTAACTAAATATAATGCATTGCAAAGTATATTTAGTTGTACTGAGAAAATATCTGCTTCTTAGTGATTTCGTTTGTCTTAACAAACTGACAGCTACTAAAAATACTCGTGAGTACTCTTTCATACCCTTCATGGGCAGGTTCCTTAAGGCCCGCTTGTTGCTTGGCCAGTAAATACCACGTAGTGTGGTTGCAACACCGAGAGGGTACAAAGAGCACACATCGTCGGCCCTTAACTAGGTTACCGATGATGGAATCAGTGCATACTTGCCTTTTACGGTGCCACTTCAAGAAGCTCTGGCAACTAACTTCAGGTACCAACATGACACTACATTTGAGGAGTGTCATTTAGTTATAAAATATGAATATTCAACATGTGTTGCATGGCGTGTTTGCAATTAACAAGTCTTAGATTTGAATCGATATTGAGATATTTGTGATCTTTCTTATCAAAAAGAGTACTGATCAAAAAATTGGTATCTTAACTACAGTTGCGTCTTGAGTATATAAATATGAATTAATAATAGTACCCAGGTATTAACTCCACTGGAGACTCAGATAACACGGTAAACATCATATTTTATATATACGCATCAAGGCCATTACTCCAAAATTAACTTTGCTACTTTTATTTATATTCTCAGTCGTATGCTATATAGTAATAATTGTAGGTAAAACTTTGTGAAAATAACAGGATAAAGCTTTAAAAAGTATGCTCCTCCATTTCACACATAAAATCTAATATTTTATTCCGAAATGTTGAATAGATGTTCAAAATATTCAATTTGAATTTAAAGGTAGCTAGGTAGGTAGTGTAAAGGTATTAGGAGTAGGTTAGGGACACGAGTAAAGTACTCGTATATATATATCGATTTCTTTCATAATATATACAAAAGTTTGTGTTTTGAGTGTTCTGCGCGCGTAATAAAGATTAAATTGATGTAATGTTTTACTAATATTTCTAATTTATAGCCTGTTTTTATTTAACCAATATAAGATCCGGTCCACAAGACTAATCGGACTCGGAATTGCCAGTCATTTCGGTGCAGTTTTCAAGTGACTCTACTATATGGATAAAAGCATTCTCCATTCGTCTGCCTATCAATGCGCAACCTAAAAATGTTACTCTTAACTAACTGAATTGATGAATACTAGTCAGCCGAGATAGTAGAGTAGGCAGTCAAACTTGAAAATAATTGACGTGGCACTCCATAGCTACACGTTAAATTCAGTGCACATAATGGTTTGTATTTTTAGTTGAGCTATTAAAATGCTATAGTGGTTTCATGACTTCATTAAAATTTTCATCGCTTACATATTTTGTATGACTATATATCAGTAAATATTTGTAAAATGTACGCTTCTGAATCAATTACCGTTTCACCCAATTTTTATTCAAAAGATAAAAACTTTAGTTTGGTTTTAGGTCATTACCTAAAACCAACCAATCAGGGATTGTTTTGGTTACCAGCCATTCTTGTTTTAAGTGAATGCGGGAATTTCTTTGAGTTTCATATTGTTTTACTACTTATTTACTTCATTAAATTTGTCACGCCCATATGAAATAGTGCCGACAAGAGTGGAGTTCTTTCTCGAGATTTTTAATCGACTGTATACACTGGACACCAAATAAACCGGGCCACGCGAGAGCTCTGTTTTGATTTTCTCATGAATTATAAAACTTACAACTGTCATAGCTATACCCATGGAAACTGCATATCATACTGATTAAAATGACTCCACATTTGCTACATTCCAAAGTACCGGTAACTCACATTGTAATCAAACCATGGAGAGTTCCAAGGTTCCTTCGTATCCGGTATCCAGATATACATTTACAAATTTTAATTTCTAAGATAGTACGTAATTGTATGCTGAAATTCTATTGACGAATGTAATAACGAGCTTCATAGCATCTAGTAATGAAATGCTATGGTACTCAGGAATGCAACATTATTTAGCGTGCTTTAATACACGCTTTTACTGGCTTTTTTATCAGCGCTTTTGTAAACAAAGTGTTTGATAAAGTGGCTCTTTTCCCCGATAGATGCGCATATCTCTATCATTTTATTGTAAAAGCGAGAAATCGTTGATTACCAACGTACGCGTTTACATTTGAGTTTTTAATTGGTCCGAAAAGTTCCCATTTACTTACGTACCTATGATGATTTGATTATGCTGCTTTGTGTACGATATTTTTTTATCATCGTTTTATAAAATTGTGTTCTTGTCGTAGAATCCGAGAGTGAAGCGGCGAGTCACTCCGCTGTATGTGACTTGGAGCGGCTTAGTGACATGGCACACACAAGCGTAAGTGTCGGCCGCTTCCTCACGATGCACAAGCGTCGCAAAAAGAAGCTGCTGACTAGGTCCCTCTGCCATGAGGCTGCTTTGCTTGATGACCTGCACCTGGGCCAAGTACAGGTAAGTAACTACACGCAACGCACATATTCACAACTACCCTCTCACAATCTGCTATTGTGAAATCATTTGCTCTGCGGCGTTGTCTCGCCCACCATGGTCATTCGATCCGTAACCATTACTGTAGCGTATTGTGCTGAGCTCGGCCACCACAAATTTAAATCCTTTCTGTTTATATTCATAAGGCATCCTCACGCACTATTTGTAGGTATGTGTCTTGTGACATATTGTTGGACATCGTAATGCGCTCCGAGTAGAACGAACAAGGACGCTCAATGAATGAAATCCACGTCTTTTCTTTAAAGAAAAAACACAAATTAAAATGTTGACACAAATTGTATTGTCTAGTTATTGGGGATAATATTATCGTTATTTTGTCTATAGAATATTCAAATTACTAATGCCGAAGATCTGATAATAGTCTACAAAGTGTCCTGTGTCATTGGTGTCTTTAATCCAAATCTGTACAATAATAAGAAGTACAAACTAACAATAAAATAAATTCACAAAAACAAATGAATTACTTATTCTATAATTGAACACTGATGAGGAAGTTCAAATTAGTTTACATGTCCGTTTTACTGTTAGTTAACATGAGTGTGTGTTCGTTTACTTGTACGCGTACATTTATAATATAATATTAAAATTCCTTCCTGTCCTGATGCTTCGGTCATTGCCAATAAGCCAAGAATCTGGTATATATATATATATATATATATATATATATATATGGTGCTTTGTTTTAAAAACACGGGTATTATAATGTCAGAGAGAGGCCAGAGTATGATTTAACGTATATACAGGTCGTTGACTCGTCCCGTTGGCATATCGCCCATTTTTATTTATTTACTTAATTACAAATAAAGTAATGTATATCCTGCGATTTTGCGATTTGTATGTAACAGGTTGGCAGCTGTTGCGATTGTTTCTGATGGTCTTTTGTGTTATGTCCAGGCTTGGAATTCGAGGCGTTAATGTATAGAAATATCTTTATTAACTGTATTTGTAATTTTTTGCAGTGCATTCTGAAGCAGGCAATGCTGTGGAAATTCAACGCTTTCACATTAGATAACGTCTCTGGGGGTAACGTATTAATTTGTTGGAGTGTGAATGTAATGAGGTTGAAGCAAGTTGTGGGTACTTTGAGTGCAATGTATGGCTGAATACAACTTAAGTAGATACGTATTAATAATTCACCCTTGTATACTAGCTCTTATCATATACTTATTAAATACACATAGGTACATAAAGTATACATACATAATTAGATGCTGATAAGTTTACCAAAATAGGTTGTAAGAACGCTAACGAAAACCAGTCCCATTATTGTCGTTCACTTATTATGTATAGCGGTACAATTTGCTTTACTGTGCAATCACATTTGCTTTTGACATGTCATCGGCTAGATCAAAACATACATACATACATACATATCGTCACGCCAAGTCCCTAATCAAAACATTAAACGCAAGTGGCTTTAGGCTACTATCTACCTCGCTGGGACAATATAGTGATGAAATTTGATCATCGTCAATATCTCCAAAAATATTCTTTAAGGCGCTAATAGTTCTCTTCTCAAAACAAACATGGTGCCATTCTGCTAAGTGTTAAGTAATAAAGTATGCAGCCGCGTAGGCTGGATATTTAAAACTATATCATGTGATACATTTAAAATGAACAGACCATGTCAAATTCTTTCGACTGCCTGTGTCGTGGCAGTGTGAGATTTCAAGGGGATCTGCGTTTCAAATCGATGTGGGCCTGCTAAAATAACTCCGAATAATGCTTCACTTGTGTATAGAGAAGACACTGTTAGGTTTCGCCCACTACACTTTTACTTTTTACTATTCGGTTAGTGTAAATACTAAAACTTAGTAAAAGGTATATCTCAACTGACCGCGTTAGTATATATAGATAGTGCCATCCACGAAGACGCGCCCCACCAATTTTTTGTCGAGAGGGTCGCGAGAGACTGGGAGTATGACGCGAGTGTACTAATTGTAGTGAGCGTGTGCACTCATAGGTAATCAGTGTGTACCGATAATTCTCAAATATTAGAGGAAGGTTACACTTATACGTACAAGGAAAAATTGTGGGGTGCGTCTTCGTGGATGGCACTATCTACATCGGTGTTACTTAGTATATGTACCTACATGAAGATACATAAAGAAAACCGGACAAGTACGAGTGACTCGCCTACATCTGAGCGAAACAAAGATTTTGTTATTCATGATAAATGATTCAGGATAAGAAATAGTGAGATAAGGAAACGTTGTGGTCTGAAAGAAGATGTAGTGACAAAAATTGTGAAAGGTATGCTGAGATGGTTTGGCCATGTCGAGAGAATGAATGAAGAACGATTGACGAAAAAAGTGTATAAGGCGAGTTTGAATGAAAGTGTTGGAAGGGGTAGACCTAGGCGGACGTTTCTAGACCAAATTAGGGACGTCTTGAAAAAAGGTCAGGTCAAGAGTACCCTAAACCGAAGAGCATGTATGAAGAGAATAATGAAAGTGGACGAAGCGAAAGAAGTATGTAAGGATTGTAGCAAGTGGAAAGAAGTGGTATCTGCCTACCCCTGCGGGAAAGAGGCGTGATTATATGTATGTATGTATGTATGTATGATATTCGCGAATTACACAATTGGTCAATACAGTTCTATTAAAGGAAATAGCTATTCGGCGAACCACGGATTACTTCTTACTATACATACACAAACACGGTGTGAATTTGAGAGTTGGTCGTTGTATATAATAATTTATACATTAATCATTGTACTTCAAACCGGCGAGCATGTATGAAAAGACTGATGAATGCAAGAAACGAAAGAGGTATGTAAATCTATAAAACATATATATATATACTAGCTTATGCCCGCGGCTTCGCCCGCGTGGAGTTTGAAAAAGTAGCTGAAAAGCAAGATACTTGGGAACCTTGAATTTTTCGGGATTCAAATTTAGACTATGCCCTAATCCTAGGTATAACCCATCATCATTTCAATTCTCAGCAAAGCGGCTTTTTTATCCTTAGTTAAAATTTTTTTTTTTAATAAAAAGTATCCTATTTTACTTCTAATACCTCCAAGAATACGTCTTATACCTTCTAATACGTCTGAGAAGCAATTCAAAGGCGTATGTATAGTCGTGCTTGAGTAACGGCGATGGACTCGCCATCTGTCACGTTGGCACCTAATATACCTCTGGCGGAAAGTGGGTGTGTGGATATTACCTATACACCTCTGCCTACCCCTTCGGGGACCCTTGTGGGAAGGCGTGAGGATATATTATTATTATATTATTACCTCCAAGAATATGTGTACAAAGTTTCATGATGATCGGTTAAGTAGTTTTTACGTGAAAGCGTAACAAACAAACTTACATTCACATTTATAATATTAGTAAGGATACGGTTACGGTTATAGAACTGTATTTCTCTTAAGAATTTACAAATTCACTTACAGAGATAAATAATATTATTAATAGTGTTGCAAACTGTAGAAACACGGTTAATGCGACTTAATTCCATCGCTACCTATTCCCAATATACCTGAAAGCGTATTTGCAACTAATGTCTCACTCCTTAGATATCTAGGTCATACTAGAGGTCTTGTGTGAGTTGGCTACCCAAATATCAAAGTACTCCCAACCTGCACCAAGCTACCTTATTTAACTTTGTGCGCACTCTCTGTACATATCCCTTTCAATGCGATCTAAACGGAACATTGGAAGAAATCCTATACATATGTACCTGGGCTGATATTTTTCGCTTGTAGTTAACAACTTATTAAATAAGAGAGGTAGGGCATAACGGGTTTCCCGTTCGAATTCGGAGCTGCCCGAATGGGGCAGGACCTCCACCTTATAGAAGTCCGTAGCCAAATAACACAATTTTTTGTGTTGTGTTCCTACGCGGTGAATAAGGTTTCCAGTAATGAGCTCCTTGGGGAGGGGGGAGGATTGTTACATTGTGGATTGGATTAAACTCATTATGCTGCCAACACACTATAACTCTCCGAACACAGAGTGGCAACACGCAAGTGATACTTCGGTATCGTGAGCGTAAATAGGCTACGGTAACCGTTTCCCATCAGGTGGGCCGTATGCTTGTTTGCCACCCTTGTTGTATGAAAAAAAAGAAGGTTAATAAGAAATAAGCGAGTTTGTCTTCGTTTCATTCGAATATTGAACAAACTCGAACATTGTTCCTAACAACAATGTTCATAGTAAGCCGTTACAATAGTCCATGGGCATAAGAAACATATTACTAGCCCGTGTGTTTATTTGTAGTAAATATTTGTGTTAGCTGTCCTATACTGATAAATGGGTCTGTGTTCTACCAGCTCAGTTATGCCTCGTAGAGTAAAACCTCACTCATTACAGCTACAAAAAAAAAGCCGTGGTGGCCGAGTGGTTCGAGCAGTTGCCTGCGACGCAAAGGTCGCAAGTTCGAATCCCGACTGTACCAATGAGTTTTTCTTGCTTTGAGCTTTACGGTGAAGGAAAACATCGAGAGGAAACCTGCATACGTCTTAGAAGAAATTCAAAGTCGTATGTATAGTCGTGCTTGAGTAACGGCGATGGACTCGCCATCTGTCACGTTGGCACCTAATATACCTCTGGCGGAAAGTGGGTGTGTGGGTTTTACCTAGACACCTCTGCCTACCCCTTCGGGGACCCTTGTGGGAAGGCGTGAGGATATATTATATTATATATTATGTTACGGGTTATCACTATACAGGGCAACTGACTTTTCTTGTGAACGAAGAAGTGCTGCACCAAAATCTCATCTTCTAGATCCACCTCCCAGGAAAACTTGCAGAGGCTTAGCGGTATACGACATTACGAGTCGTTTTCTGATCCATTTGTTAAATAGCCCTAATGTCCCTACTGGACGGGTCCAAAGAAAGTGTAAACGGTGGCTGGAAACTTACTCACATAATCCTGATCCCTAAAACTAAGCGTGTGTAAAAAATAACCTGCCCTATCTCTGCAATTCATTCTCTAGTCCAAGATTAGCTAAGATTGATATAGCAAAGAGCTATTAACCGTTGCCCAGAGTGAAGCGGCCTATTTCTGCCGCTCTATCAGTTTTGGGACAGACAGATGGTCGAACGGGAAGGCTACCTATTGAGCACTTCACTAAGTCCAACAAATAGTCTATGTAGGTTGACCAGTTATCCAGTGAAATAATTTGACAAGGTCTGGTAGTTTCATGTATAAATCTGGTAATCGTCCGCATCAGGATCGATCGGGTTCCGACCCCAATAATGTTTGGGATGAGCGCAGCGCGGCAGATCTATCCCAAAACTAATCTTCGTCGAGCGATCAAGCACGTCGAGTGTTGATCGCCTTGAAATTGAAATATTAACAGCGGTGTGAGATAATACTGACTTTAATTCATTTCACCATAAATATCTTGATAAAATTTCAGTTTACTTTGTATAATTTTTAATTACATTATGAGTTTATCCTCAGCTTATTTTAGTTGCAAACAGAAGATATAGTTATTGCAATAATTTTCTCCCAACCGAAGTCAGAATTAAGAACTTGTTATTTTGTTGACTGAAAACATAGCCGCACACTTTGCATTACAATAAGTTAGATGCCTGTTACAAATTAACAAGTTTCAAACAACCACATAAAGATATGTATATGCAACACACCGTGTGACAATGTTCGTATATATCGTAATGTATTCACAGACGCGTTTATGTATGGACGGTTATGTCAGACCTTACAAAATTCTACACTAATAGATTTTACATCGGCAGCCTTGAGGATAATGTGTGTTAACCGTGTGGGGTGGAACTAACGCGCGATTTTCATCTCACGGTCCCTCTTTTTTCACATTTCAATGTTATTGTTTTGTAGCATCAAAATAGCTGCCAGCACAGGTGACGCACACCAGGTTAATCATAAAAGGAAAAAAGACACTCCAAAATTTAAATCCCCTTATTTTATTGTATAGTCAGTAAACCAAGGTTCACCCAGATTTATGCCTTACATGAAATCACATGAAAGTGTGTGTGAAAACACAGTAACTAGGATTCTAATATCCACGTACATTTAATTATACTGTCATGAAGTTAGCACTCGTCTTTAATGAAAAAAAAATCGCTATTACAGAACCGTCGCTAGTCTACGCCGTCATCGCCGCTGGCGTAGTTCTCTTGTAACTCAATCTTTGTAAGCGATTTGTTACAGTTTACGCGCTGTGGAAATGCTACTATTGATATTTATTTGCGATACTTATGAAAACAGTAATTTGTGATCGTCGTCTTTTCTATATATGTATATCTTCTCGCCTTTCCACACGTGTCCCCAAAGGGGCAGGCAGAGGTGTATAGGTAGTACCCGCACCCACTTTCCGCCAGAGATCTATTTTAGGTGCCATCGTGACACATGGCGAGACTATCGCCCCTACTCAAGCACGACTTAACATACAAACGAAATCAAAAGAATTTTTTTTCAAACCTATGAAAATCACAGTGTTTTCCTTCACAGTAAAGGTCGTGGTGTGTAAATTTTAATTACTGTACTTAAGTTCAGAAAAACTCATTGGTTCAGTCGGGATTTGAAGTTGCAATCTTTGTCTTGCAGGCAACTACTCGAAGCACTGGGCCTCCACGGCTTTTTCTAAATTGAAATAAAAAATATCTAGTGAAAAATTTTTATTCATACTATTTATTTTTCATTAACATTGTTTGTTTTACTAAATAAACATTAATATTATTTAATTGATGCATCGTTTAGTACGGTGGCCTTTTTGCCATTTTAAAGTGTTGAACATGTAAAGGCGAAAAAGTTTTTTTCCTACGGCCGCTTTGTAGGCTAGTGTACGTAAATAAAGGGTACCGTACCTATATGCTATTTTGCACTAACAAATGCAAACTTTCAATATACGCTGTTGGTTCTGTCGCTTGCAACAGGTAAGCTCGGATACGTTTTAAATGCGTAGTTTTTAGTGTGCTTTTAAAGTAACCGTGTGCATGAATATGCAACACGATCGGATTGAATGAATGCTAATATTGTGAAAGGTACATACTCTTATGATCTACGTTTGACTGTTTTATCTATCATAATAATATTCGGGGACCCTTATGGAATGAGACAAATAAATATAATATATTGGATCCGTAAGGAACGGTTTTGGTGGCGGAAAAGAAAACCCGGTCTTTTTTATGGTAGACGCTCTTTGCCGACAAAGTGCGCGCCTATTGCTACGATAACTGCTCTCCAGCAGGCGCGCCGCATACCATAACCTAATTGCAGTCGTGGCCAAGCTTTAAAAATATATATACATACATATACATACATATCATCACGCCAAGTCCCTAACGGGGTAGGCAGAGAGTAGAGCGCCAGTTCTCTCTAGACTTACATACCTCTTTCGCTTCGTCCACATTCATCAGTCTCTTCATACATGCTCGTACATAAAAATACGTCTCTTCATACATAAAAATATATATCTTTACAAATATTCAAAATTTACTTCAATAATTAAATAGTAAGGCTTGCAATAAACATTTACTGAACAGGTGTTTCTAATTATTTAGAGCTGTGACATTAATAAAGTATTATTATATTGAATTCAATCAACTCACTAGTTTTGAAAACGAAATCGATATAAAATTATAATTTTACCGTATAATTTTAAAGAAATAAACAAGAGTGGCAAACAAGCATACGGCCCACCTGATGGGAAACGGTTACCGTAGCCTATTTACGCTCACGATACCGAAGTATCACTTGCGCGTTGCCACTCTGTGTTCGGAGAGTGTGATGGCAGCATAATGGGTTTAATCCCTCTGCTTCCAACACAATGTTACAATCCTCCCCCCTCCCCAAGGAGATCATTACTGGAAACCTTATTCACCGCGTAGGAACGCAACATAAAACATGAGTTATTTGGTTACGGACTTCTATAAGGTGGAGGTCCTGACCCATTCGGGCAGCTCCAAATTCGAACGGGAATCCCGTTATGCCCTACCTCCCCTTAAATCCTATGTTTTTAATTGTTTAGTTTCTAAGGGCCTATTCGTGATGTTAAATATAATCATCCTCAAGAATTGAGCTATCAATCAGCAAAGTTCTAATGAACAGCACGTTGAAACAATGAAACAGATAACTCCAGATTTATCATAATAGCCATGACCGATGAGTGACGCTGTTGTCGCCAATTCTTACAAAGTTTCTTAAGAAATCTGTATTTAAGTCACACATTCTATTTCATCTTAAGGCATGCGAAATATAATTTCCATAAACGGACATAATGACATTAAACGATGCTCAGTTTTGCACATTGTCATTGCTTTGCATTCTGAGCAAAACTTGTATTCTAGTAAAAGGCTATATGAATACAGTAACTACAGTACTACCACGACCGTAAGCTCACGCTTGTTTTAAACAAAGTACGTAAAATGTGCAGATGCACTGTGCTTAATAATATAATTTTGTCGGAAAACCATCAACTAATTGATGCATGGTTATTCTAGACTGTTGTAGGCACTGACGGATGAAAGTGAACTCTGTCGCGGTCCGAGAGAGGAGCTTTTATCTCGTGTTTGTGTGCACTGTTTAAAACGTTTTCATGTAATTTTGTCGGAAAACCAGCAGCTATTGATACATGGATTTTCAAATCGATGTAGGTACTAATGGCGGAAAATGAAGTCGGTTGCGACCCGGGAGCAAAGCTTTTATCTCATTGTCGTTGTTGTGGTTATTTCAATCGGATAGATTCTGCGTTCATTAATATAATTGACTTATTGACGGTTGATGCCTGATTTTAATCTATTAACAGCGCAGCGCTTTTCAGCTTTTAAAACATGATACACAAAATTATAACAATGAGTAAAATTAATGTCTACCTTAAATTAAATCACGCAAATCAATAATATCATCGTCATCATCATATCATCACACCGCGTCCCTAACGGGGTAGGCAGAGTGTATAAAGCACCAATTCTCTCTAGACTTACATACTTCTTTCGCTTCGTCCACATTTATCAGTCTCTTCATACATGCTCGTCGGTTTCGAGTACCTTTGACGTTCCCGTCCTTGAGCGTCCGATTGATTTAATCCAGGTAGTTGGAACGTGGTCTTCCTGTGCTTCTTCTTGCATAATATACTTAATTCTTCTTCTATAATACTTACTTCTTAAATTTTTTCAATTTCACTTAATAATTTTTTCAAGCCGTTCTTCACTATGGCACGCGATAGTTTGAAAGTGTTAGAAGATTACTTTTTTTATTTATTTCTATAAGATTACTTATCATGAGTATGTGTTACATACTCATAGGATACTAATAACTATGCTTATGTATTTGCTAGTCACTGGTGGCCTCGTTATTACCCTATTACTAACATTATAGTAATGCCTTATCCCTTGCGAATGCTTTAATTTCCCCGTATAAAGAATACATTAGTACGAGCCATGATACTATAGCCATACTGAAAGATAGCACAGTTAATAGTGTCCGTGTGACGTAATTGATTGTTAAGTGTAATAGGTACAGCCTTTATATTTCAATTAAAGCATTACAGGTAAAACTAAATATAGGACTTATTGTAATAGATATGTTATTTAAATATTTACACGGAATTATCGTTGCATAACACAATATTGTGCTAATAATATCCAGAATAGTAAATAAATTATTTATATATTTAAATACAGAAAGCAAATTACCTGATACAGCTTTAAAATTTCGCGAAGCATTCAAAAACTCATCAATCCGTTACTGCTTCTGAACACTAAAACATCCTCTTTTAAATCAAATAATTTGAAGGAGGAAATATTACATATATAATATATATATCCTCACGCCTTCCCACAAGGGTCCCCGAAGGGGTAGGCAGAGGTGTATAGGTAATACCCACACACCCACTTTCCGCCAGAGGTATAGGTGCCAACGTGACAGATAGCGAGTCCATCGCCGTTACTCAAGCACGACTATACATACGCCTTTGAATTTCTTCTCAGACGTATGCAGGTTTCCTCTCGATGTTTTCCTTCACCGTAAAGCTCGTGGTGTGACTAATCACTGTACTTAAGTTCAGAAAAACTCATTGGTACAGTCGCGATTCGAACTTGCGACCTTTGCGTCGCAGGCAACTGCTCGAACCACTCGGCCACCACGGCTCTATTATATAAATATTACAAAAATATAAAAATTCATGCCATCATATATCGTCGGAATACGTCCATTTATTCGGTGAAGTTAAAATGAATAAAAGATCGCATATCACGTCGGTATATTTGTATTTTCCGGGATGAAATTTAAAAACTACATACATACCTACAACTATGCCAAATAAATGGACTTCCACCCCCTAGAACACGTAATTATTGCGACTTGAGTAGAATATATTTTTTAAACTCAGCGGGAAAACTATTGTGATCCAAGATGTATATATCCAAAGCTAGTAAGGGAATTTGTAAATTTTAAAAACATGCAGTACTCACATGCTACTATATATTTTATAATATGAAAGAAATATATGAATAAAAAGTTGCCTATATATAACATAATATATATGTATGAAGAGACTGATGTATGTGGATCTGGTGAATCGAGCACTATTATGAATGTGAGTGTGAACGGAATTGGATGAAGTCAGGTACAGATCGATTATTTGCTGCGCGGAACTAGTCTGCCGCGCCTTAGGTGGGGGATGACATGAGATAATTGACAGCGATGACTTAGCTCGAGATGTAACTACAAACTTCTAAAAGTTATTTATAAGTTTGTTGTAAGTTTTTACTGTAATTATGTAGAAATTTTAAATTAACCACAAACGAATCATGTTACATTATGACATCCCTTAAATCGTAGTCAGTCTTCAACCATCAGTATAGGCTTTCCGATTACATATAAAAAAAACGTATGAATGACGAATATTATATTTTAACTTGCCTATTAATCGGGCGTACTCATGATATTGAAACATGTGCGTCCGTCCGTACTGAGTATTGTCGGCAAGCGCCCCCGCCCCTCCGTCCCACCACTAACATACCTAAGGTGCGGCCAACTAGTTCAGAGAGGGTACGGTTTTTTTGCGGTGAAATTGCGGCGCACAGCTAGTTTGTTATATATTCCAGTGGATAAAACATGTTTTTCATATGGCAGGTCGGTGTCTGCCAGTGCTGTGCGTGCACTTGTTTCACGTCTACGGGCTGATGACGTACTTCAAGCTCGACGCTGTCAAAGTGTGGAAGCTTTTCAGCCTCATCGAGGAAGGATACCACAGCACCAATCCTTACCACAACTCGATCCATGCCGCTGACGTCACCCAGGCCATGCATTGCTTTCTACAGCAAGAACAGGTGACTATTATATATATATAATATTGTTTTAAATAAGAGTGAACACGCATTTTTTAATAATGTTAAAGAAAATGCTATAGATAGGCTGTGACTTAAATTATCGTGAGTTTCGGTATCAAACAAATTAATGGACAAAATTTTTTTTAATTCGGTGTCTGCACTTAAAAGAATATCTGAATGAAGGGTAAACAAAATTACGTGTTATGAAGTTTTTAAATCTGGTTGTAAAATTGATTTTCTCATTCTTAGAAACGTTTACCTGGATACAAAGGCCTCTGAGCGTTGTAAGCAGCTTTTCATCGAAAAATCTTATCTACTTCTGGTTTCCACGGTTTCGTCTCTTTGGACGCAAATTGCATTGGAAAAGATTCCTATTGAAGAAATATTTACTGAATGAAATTTCTGTAGAATTCAAATCGGAGCTTTATACTTTTAATTACTTGCCATACCTAACAAGTGCTCTTGGATCCTTTTGAAAGTGTACGCGAAGAGGAAATGGAAATCGCAAAAAAACCTATGAGCTACGAGCTAGGTCAGTCTTTCGCTAATTCAATTAGTTGCGGGGCTCTAGAGGGCGCACAGCGAAGTTTTCCCACGAGATTATTTTCACGTCGGAATATAAAAGTAGAGTAGAGGGATAAGTATGTGGTGACTGCGGCATCCCCTAAAACTTTAAACTTGGTCAATTTTGTAAAAAAAAGTATCCCCACAACTACGTTACCATTCGTTTCAAAGTAAGCAAACAATAGCAAGTCAAGTGGCGTCCCATCGAAACTTAGTCTATTGGTACTTATTCTATGTAATATAGTTCTGACAGGATTACATTAAGTATAGTTCGATATACGTTGACCCTTGAAGTCCTCTGCGCAAATTGCATTTTCTCTATATACTCTACGTGCATCCAGATCAATGCCTTGGGGAATCTTATATTGGCTCGGAGCTGTAAATCATGTACACAAGCTTATATAAGGGTCCAAGTCTAGTGGTAGACAACGTAGAGGTATTCGTTCACGGGATTTTACTTTATCTTTTGAGGTGGAAATTTTCCATTCGTATTCCGTAAAGGACTTTGAATAGTGAGATATATAAAAAATAAAAACGTATAAAACTATTCATATGTACAAGCTTTTAACTAACTTCTACACATTCGTACGTAGACCTCGCATAAAAATGGAGTTCCCGGAAATACGAATCATATTTCAGACGTAAATTTAGTCTGTTTTATGTGCTTGCTTTACTTTGCCACATTATTAATAATGTTGTTTTAAGGAATATTATGTGTTTTTGTTACTTCGCGGTTTAATCTTTTAGTTTTGTTTATTATTGGTATCGCCATCGGTTTATTTATTTATTCCGATAGACAAACTGTGCAAGGATTATGAGATACCACAGTATACTATACTGTTAAATAGAGGAGGAATCTATCATAATGATTTGATTATTGAACTATGTTTATTTTTATTATTGGTCAATAATTAGATTACACTAATTAAATGTATACACGCTGAGACCCTCACGGGGTTAGCAGATTGATGTCTCTATCTTACTTACTTAGTACTTACTTTATGTCAAATGTATCTTATTTAGTTAGAGCGCTAACTAAATAAGATATATTTGTATCTTCATTAATATAAGATCATACGTTTCCATAAAAAGCGTATGGTGACTTACAAAGACCCGTTTATTGCATTGGGAACAAAACTTCTCTCAAGCCCATATTAAACTTTTTTCGAAGAAAAATTACATAACCCTGAAATTGTGGAGAAACACCAACTACTAAACACATGCGAGTTCTAAGCGATTATTTTCATGTTTACACATCTTTAACGAACTATGTAAGAACATTTTGAATACTAGTATGGTAGCTAACAGTTATTCGGGTCGCTTGCTGCTGATGTTTGCTGAAGTCTATAGTTATTTGCAATACCAGAGGTAACAAACACTCATGCGTTGTCGACCTTATTTTGGCTAGCAAAACGGTTACGAATTACATTATTCGTCTAATGTAGCCTACAAAGCCTACCAAGTCTATATAATTATATTTTTATCATTTAATTTGAAAGCTACGATCTTGTCCGTGGAGCGATCGCGAACCCTCTATTATCTCCCATCAGTGTGAACTCTTTATAAGACATCACGAAGACCTTTTCTTTCAGTTGTTGTAGGCTACTTATCCTTGGCCTTACGTGGGGGCTCCAGATATACGTTTTAGCAAATCTTCTAATTGATTTTGAGGTCAATATATAATTTTTGTTGTACGCTTGTTTACTAATATAAATTATAGTGATTAAGTCTTAGCTACTCGTACATCACCTAAATGAAACTGCCTACACATTTGAACCATTATCCTAATTACCTCATTATTACACGTTTACCTTGTTCTATTATATTATAATTATTTCGAATTGGTACTTATGTGGAAGGTTGTTTTGTGGTACGTATTTAGTAAGGACTTTCTTATCTTCGTCCCGAAGTATCATACGTCCTTGTATTTTCCAGGCATATGCAGGCAAACCTTCATATTGTATATGTTAATACCGCATATTTCTACTGCCTTTCAGAAATCATTGCGTTTTTTGTTCGTCTTAGGTACTATACCTACATACGTCATTTAAATTGGAATCCCTTTTAAGGTAAAACCGTAGTGGCCGAGTGGATCGAGCCGTTACCTGCAACACTAAGATTGCAAGTTTAAATCCCGACTGTACCAATGAGTTTTCCTGAACTTAAGTACCAACCAAAATGATATAGGATACCTACTACTACTACATCTATTATATTTTTGAGAGAAACTTATTTGAATACCTACATAAACTACTTACTTAAAATATACTACTTACGTTTATATACGCCTCATTGCAAACAACGCAAAGTAATTGATATAATTCGTTCTAACGTCAGAGAAAATATAACTTAACTACTCGATATATACCGTTATAATCGACCCAAGATAATCTGCTTGAAATAATTAAGCGTGTAAACCATGGCTGGCCGCTTACCCTATGAGAGGATGAACAAACCCTGATAGATATCTAGTGAATTGATTCATCGTTTCTAGCTCTACTACTGCCACATTCTATTTGCCGATATCCCGCTCGTTTTCAGAATCGACAAAGAGTAGTGAAATGAAGTTAGAGTTTTTTTCCGAGCTTGACGTTTTTGTTTCCAACACTGGTCTAGATAAAACTAAAGTTTTTGCATGTGTAGGTACTATCTTATCTATCTTGACCACTAACCGCTGTGAGATAATTACATTATATATTACGTTGAAATATAATAGCGTGTTATTGTTGCCAGATCCGGGCCCACATGGAGCCGTTGGAGGTAATGGCATCTCTACTGGCAGCTATCGCCCACGACATGGACCATCCCGGTGTTAACCAGCCATTTCTCATCGCCACATCCAATCACCTTGCTACATTATATCGGGTAAGTTTTAATATCAAGTCTACAGAGTATCTCTGACGACTGTTGTATTTTGTAAGAAATTAGTCAGGCGTTTTGCCGTTTTTCGTGTGGTTCTTATTAGAAAGTTGATGTGCAAAATGCCACCACAATTACAAAATAAGATACGAAGTACAAAATGCCTGTAATTTTATTATGGGTTCGAAGGGTAAGATAATCGAATGGGGATATCCTGAAAAATATATTTACTTATCAGTATTACAGAAAACGTTTCTAACGTAACAGAGCAAAACATATACTTACTATGACAAGGTTAAAAGTGAGATATAGCTCGAAAAACAGAATAATATTTTTCACAAATGTTCAATTGTCATTTTATACCCAATGGATTTGAATATAATTTTGATAGGTAATTTTGGTAATATATAGGTTTAATCATAATTAAGTAATATTTTATTCCCTTAGGGGTAGATTCTCAGAAATTCTAAAAAAAACTCAATAAAAGGGGATTCATAGCATGTTTCATACAACTCACGAGATTGAAGGAAATCTGTCCATACATATTGACTTTTCATGTCGAGTTTTTCCTCATGCTGAATTTAGGAATTAAGTTTCGAAAATTTCAGTTTTGTGTCTTTCTCTAGTCTTTAAAGATTCCAATTGACAGATGAAGAATCTGTCGCCGTCACTCACATAGCCTTCAAATTTAACTATAGATATACAGAGGCTTACGGTGACTGCTCACGGCGGTTCGAGGTTCCTTTACCGTGAAAACTCGTGAAAAGTCTCTAAATATACTCCGATTTCGAGTACTGGTTGTGACACTTGTGCATTGCATTTTTATTTGTAATATTCACGAAAAATCATCTAAATCGGTATATGTAGATGTACAGAAGATATATGTAGAAAGATGTGCAAACATACCAACAACAAATCCAAAAATACCAGTTCAATATAAAGTATTAATAATTGAGTGTTATAATCCAGATGACAAATTTATTTCAGTATAAAACTCACTGCAATATTTTTATACCTATCTGTACGGATAGTAAAAGTGCAATCTAAATCTAACGACTAAGCCGAGTCCCGGAGGACAGCCGCGCGGAATGGCGTTGTGCGGCAATTTATTAGTATAACTACATTTTACCTGAGCGAAGCTGAGTAATTTCTTTATGGTCTTTCAAGACAAGTTTACAAAACCTTTATTATATGTATGGTAGATAATAGCGCAATATCTTTATGCAATCTTCACCGGGCTTTAGGTTTTCTCAGTTTTAATCTCCTATTTGACCTTCCTTATGATGTACGTATATTGTATAGGAACCATGATAAAATCACTAAACGATCATATCATGCACACAATTAGGTATGAGAACACACTCTAGTTTAAATGATTATTTTGGCGCCAATCTGTCACTTTGACGTCTTAATAATATATTAAGCTGCGACGTGTATGTTTTATTACGCCTTTGTGCGAAGACGTGAAGCTATATACATGTAAAATTTTATTAAGTTCCAAAATTTACGAGTGTCGCGTTATCTTATTATTAGGATCAGATGTGATTATATGACATCGTGAAACAAAGTCCTGAATCTATCACTAGTCTGCGCAAATATGTCGGATTCCATGCTTTCTATCAATTCAAAACGCCTATAACCCTAATTCATCGTTCATATTACCATATACATACTTACTAAATATATACTTACGCGCTATGTGCGTTCTGAACTACCGTGTATAACGGAGAGTGCTTTGACGACAAGACTTCTTCTACACCTATACCACCGCAATTTTCGCCATCAACGGAGTAGTTATCCCCCTACTTTGGAAGCACAGGTCTCGCACCGCGCAGCCTGTCAGCAACACGCGAGCGATAACCATAGTGTTGCAAGCGTCCCGGTAACTGCTAAGCATCAGACGGGCCGCGTGCATGGCTGCTACCTTAGTGGTACCTATAAGAAAAGGTGTAGAAGGGTCTAATTATAATAACATAATAATTTAAGATCCTTCTTACACCGACGTTTAAAGATTAGGGCTCCAAAGTACACATTAGTATCAATATTTATTTTAGTAATGATGTTAGGATGTATATACGTATACATATATGTAATTGTTACATTCCACAACTCTACTTACGGACATATTTTTCCCGAAACAAATGATAAATAATATATTTACATATGATGAAAGCTGAAAGACACATATTGTTATTTACTGAAAGGCTTAGACGCTTAAAACTTGGCATTACACGACTCCTCGGTGTTGAGTGAAAAACATTGTCCTTGGAATAAATATTTCATATCGCATAACCTACCTTAAAATGTTTAGTTCCGTTAACAAGTTGATTGGGATAACGTGTTACTATTGCCTGAATGGAGTAAAGTTTGCCATTTATAAAAATCCTCTTTTACCTTACTGTCGGAAGTAATTTGTTTCACAACACCGCAGTTTCCCATGCCTGGGTGTATTAAAACGGCCACTGGAAAAATTGTGCATAAAATTACGACACAAAACAAAGCCAGCCAATAACTCTCCTCTTGATGTTCTCTTTCTTTTATTTGTGGACACTGAAACCGCAGTCTGGTTATAATTGATTAATATGCCCTTTGTAGCAACCTCAAGATATGAATGAGTTTTATTATTAGTGTTTGTCGTTTTTTATCTTGCGACTGTTATGATAACTTATAAATATTTACATTGAGATACATTTTAAAGGAGGATAAGTTTTTAAAAGTTGCATTATAGGTTTACTCTCTTTGCCTACACTGTACAGGGCCCGGGGTGATGATATATGTCCTTATATATTATAGGCTATGCATACATGTCGTTATGTGGCTATGTTATATTTATCTATCAATAATCTGATTGAATGAAATGATTTAACTTGTAACATTTCGGCTGACACATATGTATGTTTGTGTATTTTATACGGTAAGTATATAAGGAAAAACCGGCCAAGAGTGTGCCAGGCCATGCTCAATTTAGGGTTCCTTAGTTCCAAGTACATTTTATAACTTGGCCGACTATTACTCGTTAACCTGTAAATATCTGTGATAGTTTTCCTTTTAAATTCATCATATAAGTATACTACTAGCGTGATTTTTCATAAATGGAACCCTTAAATCGAAAAGCGTTCTTAATTCACCACTACTAATTTTAATAAGCTATCTAACTATACAGCACACAAAAATAATGACAAAAAATACCCGGAAAACCATCTTATAACATACAACTTTGTCGGCGTTGCTAACTTGTACTTTCTATAAATCAAATTACATCTCGGTAGTACCAAGCGTCTCTGAGCCAACTGACATACAGTCCGTAGGACATGGCGAAACTATAAGGGAACCACAAAAAAGTTAATTTTAAAACACCTCAAATAAGATGAGGCTATTTTTGATAAATATAAGGAATCTGTATATAATAGTTTGTAATAAAATAGGGACCAATATAAATCATAAAAAACAGTTTCATCTGTCAGAGATCCAACCAAAATTTTATATATAACACAAGTATTATCATACATATTATTATTTTAACAGACTGACTGCAATCTGTAAATGATATAATATCGCCGAAATTCAAGTTACACTTAACAAAAAATCGACTGAACAAATTTAACAGTTTCAGTGAAGTTTACAATTCAAAAGAGCCAGTAACACCATCAATACTGGATGTATTATGAGGCAAATTAGGAACTGGATTTGATAAAAATTATAATTTAATTATTTCAATAGTACTTTTCAATTATTTGTAGAGGGCTTATTTTATCTCAATTGGGGTGTAGTTTTAATAAGATGTACTTTGTACGTTTCGTTTTGGGAGCGGAATGTGAAAGGAATTTTATAAGCTCTCCAGCATCCGAAAGGGAACTTTTTTATTTGATTGTATTATCTTAGTGTCGTAACTTGGCAAAGAATTAATGTAATGTTAATCTTATGGCAAACTAACTATAGTTCTAAAGTAAAGCTTCGGAGTACAAATAATTATCTAATAATAATAATAATAATATTTTTATTTACAAAAACATGGTATATACAGGTTTTACAATTTTCAAATAGACAGTACAAACATGTTTTGCTGGATATATTCCAGCGTGCAAATATAGTGTTACTTTTATAAGAGCTATCTTCTAAAAATTCTTGTACTCTATAATAGTTTTTGTTCCTCAGCCACTTAAACAAATTCGTTTTAAACTGTGTACAGCTTAATAACTTAACGTACTTCGGTATTTTGTTGTATACTTTTAAGCACAAAACTAAACAACTTTTAGTATACTTGGCTAGTCTGGGAATGTCGCTTGTCGCAAGTTTGTATGGGTCTCTTCTATTTCGAGGGCAGACATCATGTGCCATTTTAAATAAGTTTTTATGCTTATTATCTATTATAATTTCCTCCACGTGGAAAGCTTGCAGTCGTAGATCGACACGTAATTTTCTTCCACGGTAATTGTTAACAGTGTAGAACTAGAACTAACTTGAATCTATCTTTTGCAGTTCACAAGCTTATTCTTAAGTGAAATGAACAATCACTATAAAGTTTTCTTAGCAAAGTTATAAAGTAGGATTTACTCGGCTCAGTGATCGTAGAACTCTATTTTCTTTGAATGTTATTGAAAATAATGTTCATAATACATTTATTTTGCTAATTGGTTCCATGATCACGTAAACCCTATATAAATACCATTCAATTGCTGTTCGTTATTGAGCGCATCACTCGAGAACCGCTGAACGGAAATTAGGTTTTAGGCAAGTTTCTGTAGTTTAGAGTAAAAGCTTAGTGCTCTGGAATCTATATTACCAGAATTCAGTAAGGAATACAACCCATAATATGGGTATAATGAGCAATATATTCTTATCCAATTTCAATCAAATTCGACCAGCAGTTTCATATATGTATGTGGATAGAGTAATATATATCCTCACGCCTTCTCACAAGGGTCCCTGAAGGGGTAGACAGAGGATTTTATTATTTATTATTATACGTATGCAGGTTTCCTCTCGATGTTTTTATTCACCGTGTACAGCTCGTGGTGTGACTAATCACTACTTGAGTTCAGAAAAACTCATAAACGCTGGAAAACGGAAAGTGGGTGTGTGGGTATTACCTATACACCTCTGCCTACCCCTTCGGGGACCCATGTGGGAAGGCGTGAGGATATATATATATTAAAAACTCATTGCTAAGGTCGAGATTCGAGCTTGCGATCTTTGTGTCGCAGGCTACTAACTACTCGAACGAGTCGGCCACCACGGGATAGAGTAACAAACACGCTTATATTTATCATAATTCTCTGATTTCGTATATGCGGGTTTGCACATGTACGCAAAATGTCTACATAAAAAATATATCATCCAATAATTTTTCACCAGTAGATTGAATTCATTTGATTACTATTTCCTTGGATATTACAGGTAACCTTTGACGTGGCTTTATATATTATAGACGTAACGGTCAAGCTCAGCATTGAACCCAATGGCTTTTAATTCTAACAAATATGCAGTGATTTTATTTTAGAACCGCCCGTGGTCTGCTAACGTCCTTCCGTGTGCGATGTAGCCCTGAGTGCAGTGCTGAGGTTCTCATGAATGTCATTGTCTAACTCTATTTTCAAATCGTATTGGACTTTTAGACGCTTTTAAGCTTTGAATTCTTTTTAAGTCTACAGTTCGATTCTACGTTGGTAATGGAAATGGGTACCTAGAGTAGAATTTATACAATTGGTAGTCGCAACTCGTCCGTTGCACTCCACGAGCTCAATGTCAAATTAAATTGTACATTTGCTCGAAACTTGTTTGTGAAAACAAAATGAAATTTTATCGTTGGATTTTGTTAGCAAACACGTATTGTTCTATTTTCATCCAAACTTAATTTAAGCTAAAGCTTAGGAAAAGTACACACGTGTTTCTAAGCATAATGGACGATCGTCATATCTTATGATCAGTAAAGGTTCTGTCTTATTGTTTTAGGGTACCTATAAGGTGATAGTATAGAACCTGTTTCGTTCTTAGCTAGCCTTTTGTAGGAAAATATAATATTCTTGACAACTTACAAAAAGTTAATTGGCGCTTTACTAGACAGAACTTACACAGTTATTGTAAGCCATAGATAAAGATGTGAACCCTGAGCAGTGGGCAAATTACAGGGCTGCCGTATTGCTAGATATTATCACAAAACCTTAGGACGTGATTATGGCTTTAGGAATTCACGACGCTTAAGTAATAACATTGAAAACATACAAAAAAAGTTACAAGTTGCAACACAAAGATTGGAAGTTCGTATCCCGACTGTACTAATGAGTTTTTCTGAACTTAAGTACAACGATTAGTCACACCATGAGCTTTACGGTGAAGGGAACATCGAGAGGAAACCTGCATACAGTTGAGAAGAAATTCAAAGGTG